>WBMW01003417.1:439369-472197 GCA_013396635.1 Penelope pileata | reverse complement strand
CCTCCCCCCCCCCCCCCCCCCCCCCCCCCCCCCCAAAAAAAAAGAAGCCCCACACAGCTAAAATACAGTGTGTGTGCGCTAAGTCTTCCTACTGCCAGCTTTTAATCTCAGCACAAAAAACCCCCCACAAACCTGCAAGTCTTATTTTTTTCTGGAAAAAAGTTAAGATAGTTTCAATCCCTAACATCACTATAGAGACTAAAAGATTTAATCCATCACATCTTGGTATTGCACTTGTGAAAAAACACTTCCCTGCAATCATGTTTTTAGTGGGAAATGTGTTTTCTTTCAAAACAACTAAATTCCTACCTGTATTAATCAGAGTGCCATACACTTCAATAAGCAAACTAGATTAATTTCCTCTGAGGCTCTGACAAGCAGCCAGGCTACTACTGCCATAGAATGTACTGCTACAAGGAATACAATCAGCTTCATTGCTCTTAAATAATGTTCAAATTAAGTATTTTGTTTTAGTGTGACGCTGAACGACTGCACAGCACCCCCTTTATGTCTTGGCTTGCATCTCCTGTAACAATGCTATGACATTACCTAGCCATCAAACTGATGGATATAAATATTCTTCTTGAGACAGAATATGTGAAAGATTCAATACCGAGGCACATCAGTACTGAAATGCAAATCTTGTGTATGAAGCTGATGCTGACTGTTAATTTGATAATTCATTTCAGTGATATGCTTGCTCTGAACTCCCAAAGAGGAAGGGAAGTCCTGTGGCCTTCCAAACCACACAGTTGAAAAGACAGATTTGTGTATTTCAGGAGAGCTTTCTGATTAGTCTGTAGAGCTTCCTTTCACCGGAGCCAGACAAAGCATGTTTGCAGAATTTAGAAGGCTAATGAGACACATCAGGTTCCTGATGGTACAACAGAAGATGACTAGCAGAATGATACTCCTTCCCATCTGTTTTCAGAACAGTAACAAAATCAGACAGGCATTAGGTTGGAGGAAAAAAAAGAAAAAAAAACAACACTCTACATAGTTGTATGCTCCTTCAAAATTGAGACTTCTTGCAAGACCAACTTGCTGCAGCAGTTTGTTGTTTCCAGCTAGTTCTTCATGCTCCCTGATGAAGCATACTATCAACTACTTTTGAGTCTGGATACTTTTTTGCTCCCCTTTATTAGAAAGCAAGTGTGAAAATATAGATCTCATTGGTCTAGATTCTGTTAGCTGTATGTTTTTCTTTTATCATACTTTCCAATCCCCACACTTGGAATTGTTTGCAGGTAAATGTCTGCTATTCTCCAGTGATATTATTCAACCTGCATTCCAGTAAAATCAGTACTAAGTATGCCGAATATTATGTGGAAATCTGACTTCTTGCAGAACTCACTGGTGTAGCTGCAGGCCTGTACTACCTTGTACCACGAGATGTTTGCTGACTGACAGGGACCTGAAGTCAAAATCATTGAGTACTTTAGAGAAGGACCTTGTTAGTTTAGCTATGAGAATGCAGAAATAATTTAACTTTTTAGAGAAAGACTACATATTACAAAGATTTGTTCCAGTGATATTACTGAAAGGAAAGCTATCAAAGTGCACTTAACTGAATCAGCCAGGTAACACTAATCCAGCTGACAAACTAGTTAGATTTCCAATGCCTTTTGTTTAAATTACTTTAAAAAGGGTCCTTTAAAGCCATACGAGAAGGAAGATCCCTGAACAAACAGAAGGAATAGACAAAGAAAATGAGTAAGTGCACAATTGTCATGAAGGGAAGTCAGTAGAGGCCTACAGGAACACCACGCAATATAACAGCAAATGACCTAGGAAGGTCCAAGAGCATCAAAGTGAGAAGGTTTGTTACTGATGCCAATACTCAAGATAACAAGGAAACATGCAGGCAGGAAAACTACAGAAGAACCTCAGAAGGCTAATGTCACTTAACAATAAAATCCAATTGTGGAAGCATAAAGAGAAGAAAGAAGAGAAAAACAATCCTAACTTCATACTTAAGATTATCAGCTACAAGATGGCTATTACAATTCTGGAAAAAGACTAGTAGATTAGTGCAACTAAATGAGAAAGGTTGCTAAAAGTCTGTAGCAATTTTAGGTGAAAACAGGCACAGGCATGGAACTGAGAACCACTAAGAACACTGAATAGATTTAGTAATTACATTTGACTCAGGAAAGTACCTGTCCTGGAAATACTTACATTGGAACCACCACTAAGATATTCCCTTCTATTTTCTGCTCTTCCCTAGGCATTTGCTTATGTTAAAGGTTCAAGTTATACTAGATTTTCAGCTTCAACTTTCAACCTTATTCAGAAAGCACCATCTAGTTAGGTTTGTCTCATTCTTTGAGGCTTCAGAGTTTTTAAACAGTCTCTAAAACTTTCCCATTGTTATCTTACAGGTGTTTTCCCATTCAAAGCATTGCTTGGGTAGGGCTTCTGCCAGTCTCTTTGAACCCTTCACACTGCTAATTCCCAGCTGGTTTAAGATGCTGTCAAACATTTACCTGCTGCTTTGTCTCAGCACAGCTGGAAAAGTTTAGAACAGCAGTCAGACACCTGAACTTCAAGACTGCTGAAGTGGCCAACATCATATTTTGTTTGTAAAGAATTTCTCATCAACACCAGAAATATTATTGACTCACAGTTTCTTCAAAAGAAAATAGAAGTTTCTTGCCACGTGCTGTAGCTGTTCTCTGGGCAGCCCTCCTTCTGCAGGCAGTACCATTCCCAGCAGTGCCCCCTGAGCTTTGCTAGTTTTGTGGGATGCTCATGTTCCTGAACAGAAGCAGCACTGTCCTAGTAGAGGAATAAGCAAGGAGTATGAAAGGATGAGCAACAGCAAGAGAACACAACCAGTGGGAAATAAAATGGCAATTCCTGGAGACAGCGTACTTGTCTAAAGGGACCCATGGTCTGATTCAGCTGAGTGACTCTTACACTGTATCCTTCACAAGCACACAGCATGCCCTAAGGGTTGCACTAGTTCAAATTTCAACTCTGCTAACACATTTATCCATGACTTTGGATGCAAATGCTACCAAGATGCTACCACTGCTAGCACTGGATGTTCTTCCACCCATATTTTGGGGACTGTGAAAATATTACTCTATGTCTGCCCGGATCCTGGACTCATTCCCCAAATCCAAAGGGGCAAGACAGTAGGTTAGATGGACTGCTTGTCTGACCTGGCATCACAATAAGCTCTTCTAAGAATTACAACAAAAATTTGATACAAATCTCAACAAAATCAGTGATTTTGCAAAACAATTATTTCCGTACATGGGATCAGGTACGAAAATCAGGGCAATTGTTTCAGTTACATATTCTTATATTCTTCATTTCTGAATGGAGCATTGAAAGAGTTTTGGACATGGCACTCAACTGTTTTCCCACTAATCGCCAACAAAGTTGACGGAAAAAAATCAACTTAATCATCTCCTCAGAATTCAAAGAGCCTTTTGCTGATTCATCAGAAGCAAAAGAATAAATTCTACTTCACATTTGGTAGCATTACCTTTCCAATGTGACAGATGAAAGACAGCTATGCTGGCACAGCACAACAAACATGAGGTATAACACACACTCCATGACGTAGCTTAGATGATAAGTAGCAGGTAATAAAACCATAGAAGGAAAACCTTCACACGAGCATACGCTACCTCATCAGTCTTACAAACCTCAGAGTTCTGGTTTCTGGCTTAAGGCATGTGGTTCAGGAAAGATTTTAAGTTAAATAGTAACATTAGTTAAGAGACAAAAATAAATATTGAGAAAGAAAAAACAAGAACTTTATTTCCGCATTCAAGTTTTCCAAGAACTTTAAACATGATCTTCCAGGATCAGCTTTAAATCCCAGAATAGCTGGGGTTGGAAGGGATCTTAAAGACCATCTAGTTCCAATCCCTCTGTCATAAAAGCAGGGACACCACCCACCAGATCAGGCTGCCCAGGGCCCCATCCAACCTGGTCTCGAACGCTTCCAGGGATGGAGCAAACAGCTCTCTGGGCAGCCTGTGTCAGGGTCTCACCACCTTTTGAGTAAAGAATTTCTTCCTAACATCTAATTTAAATCTCCCCCCTTCTAGTTTAAGACTGTTCCCCCTTGTCCTATCATAAATTTGGCCGAACTACACGCTAAAAATGCCGTTTTTTGAACAATGAGATTTATTCACATTGCTACAGTGAAGATTCTTCAAATCATTACTAAGCCGTGTGGTGAGGTACTTTGCAAGCCAAATACTTGCAAAATGTTTAGCATCTTTAACCACAGAGATATATACATCAGACTACAAATCAAGGACTTCCAAGGAAACATGACAACTTGCAGAGGTTGTAAAAGCAACTTGAGGAAAAGTAGTACTTGAAAAGAAAACTGAAAAGTATTCAGCATAGTCCATTTTCCTGCCCATATTATCGTTTTCATTCCTCACGTCAGGAGAGTTTTCAAGGAGGTTAAGTTTTAGTTCTTACCTACAGCCAGTGCTGCACTCTGTTCTTGGCCTCCACTCTGTTTCAAAAGAAAAACAGATCATGAGAATACATTCTTCTGCACCAAAAGTCTTCAGTGTAATGCTATGCAGCCTTGCAAAAGTAAACACACATCTGTTTCAGCCATTGTATTGGTCTTCAGAATCTACTTCATAAATACAGTTCTGGATCTACATGGGACTGTGACTTTTGAAAATTACATTAAAAAACTAGAATGCAGAAATGTTCCACCTCTAGACCTATAAATAGGGAACACAATCACCTGGCAAAAAACTTGTTTCTAGGGAAAAAGACTACTGGTGTTAGATCAACTGAAAGAACATGTCATAAATTTGATTACTGGAGTGTGAAAGCTGCAATAAAGTATCAGTGGGAAAATTAGATTTAGTTTAGATTCCCCTAAATTCCACCTACTCTAACTAGGCAATTTTCAGTATGTTTTTTTTCCTTCCTCATGACTGTAGACTGTTAAATTCCTACTTTGAGGCAAAGCAATAAAAAGCAAAACTGCAAAACATTCATCCTGTGCAGGTCAGGGCTGAACATTACTTCAAAAAAAATCTCATTTCCTGAAAGAGAAAATTTATGTAAAAATCAAATTAAAAAAAAAAAATTAACAAACATTTCTACTTAAAACCAGATTTTGGGGGTAGTCAGGAACACTGGTTGAGAAGACTTTGATTGAAAGTCCAACTAAATTCCCTGAGATATTAACAATCAGGGAAGTCCAAATTCATTAGAATGACCAGACTATACAAATATTAAAGGGAAAAAAAAACACTATAGCAGCAAAGGTAGGGATATTTTTTAAAAAAAAAGTTTTCTAAAAGCATTAGTTTATTGCTATACATACACGTTTAAGCTCCCAACCGATACAAGCATTAGCAAAATCAAGAACCGCTCAGGTCTTCACATCTTTCCAGATAGAATACTCCATTTATAAAGACAAGCACTTAACACTTCTGACAGAAGTGTGCTGATGCTCAGATGGCTCATCCTGAAGGCTTCAGAGAAATGAGTGAAAGTTGATTATTAACACACACAGTCTTCCAAGACTCATGATAAAGATAACAGAAAAGCAGATGTTTAGAGCCATTAGGGAAAATGGAAACAACCAGGAAAACTGTTAGACCAGTACCAAGTAACAGACAGAAAAATGCTAGCACAGGAATTCCCTAAATGGATTCCTCTATTCTTCGCAGCGTTATAGAATCACCCAGGTTGAAACAGACCTTCAAGACCACCAAGCCCAACCATCATCCTGACCTACTGAGTCCCATCACTACACCATGTCTCCCTCAGTGCCACATCCACCTCTTAAACACCTCCAGGGACGGGGGCTCCACCACTTCCCTGGGAAGCCCAGTCCAATACCTGAACACCCACTCCATGAAGAAATTCTTCCTAATATCCAATTTAAACATCTCCTAGCAGAACTTGAGAGGATGCGAGGAAACAGCCTCACTTGTCACTTGAGAAAGGAGACAGACACCCTCCGTACTGCAACCTCCCTTCAGTTAGTCATACAGAGTAACGAGCTCCTCCTCTGCCTCCTTTTCTCCAGGCTGAACAGCTCTGGTTCCCCCAGTTGCTTCTCAGAACTCTTGCTCTCCAGTCCCTTCACCACACTGCATGTGCTCAAGCAACTCCATATTCGTCTTGTAGTGAGGAGCCCAAACCTGAACACAGTACTCAAGGTGTGGTCTCACCAGTGCCATGCACAAGGGGACAGTCCCTTCCCCAGTCCTGCTGCTGTACTATTGCTGACAGAAGCCAGGATGCCATTGGCCTTCTTGAACACCTGGGCCCACTCACGTCCAGTCAGCTGTTGACCAGCACCCTCAGATCCTAATTCAGCACCAGCAAGCATGCCTTCATGCAAAACAGACTGAGCACATTGTATGCTATTGCTTCATTTATACTGGCAAGCTGATGGCCATAAAATCATGTGGTGCAAAAAATCAAATATCACATCATATTTTAAAAATTTTTGTTAGCACTATGCTATACAATTGAGCACAGTCTAAATGGGTAAGGAATTGACTTGCAGCCCTCTAGTAGTCAGTGGAGGATCATCACTGAACATCCATTAAAAGTGGCAGGATGTGAGGTGGTGTGATAGGTTCTTCTCACGATTAACTTTTGTACTTCCAGATGCACCCCAGTTCAGACAAGAGTATACGAACAAAGAACAGCCAACTGTCAGCTTCAGAGGGCACCACTTCATTCTCCCAGTCAGCAGGGAGGACCTGAGATACACCTGAGCTCCCTTCTGACCGTGATTCCCAAAGGCTGGATTTTAAGACTGATTCAGAAAAATACCAGCAGGCACAAGACAAGATATATACTATATAATCTGATTTAATAGTTATAGAAAAATGAGAGATGTCATCAAGAATTCTTCCTAGATTTCACAACTCTGAAGTAGCCAAATACTGAGTGTTATGTTACAAAGAAAAGCAGTTGTAAGGAAAATTACCTTTAATTCAATGAGTTAATAGCTCATAGATTTTTTTTTTTATTATTATTTTTTAAATAAGGAGTCCAACAGCAGGAAGTAATGCATCTCACTTGTGGAATCTCTATGAGGCAGACACACACCACTTGACCTGCAGCCTAACTTCACCACAGCAGAAAAAGGCCCAAACATATGCTGACTTCTGAGGCCAGCTAGAGCAGAAATACAAAGAGTTGTCACAACATTTGGGAAATAGATGAGGAAAAGCATCTACAGCCATTAGAGACAGGCAGTGAATCAGAAAACGCCTGGAGCTGACAGAAGTCAAACACTACCCAAATAAAAGACGCGCTAAGTAAACTTGGCATCTTGTGGACAAAAGAACTTGAAAAGATCACTAACAAGCCAACCGCTGAATAAGCTCTGGGTTTTGGGTATCCATCTCACATTGGAACTGATACTGCTCAGCTCAGCAGTACATGAAAACAGATTCCAGAAGGGCACGAGTTCACCAGTAACTTCCAGAATGGAATCTATGTCTACTGCTCAGCTCCCACTGAACTTACTGAGGGGTCCCTACACATAAGCACAGACGTGGCAGCAAGTGTAGCAGATGATGATGGATAAGAAAGGTGGTTGCGTAGCTTTCCAACACGTGTGTTTCTGCTTATTAGGAACACACCAAGCAGTCAGAGGCCAACTTTGTAATAAGAATCTGGGTTACTTTTTGTGTACTAGATCAGTACACCTCAGCTCATCAGGAAGCTTCAGAAAAGAACCATGTCATGAAGCCATAAAGCTTACAACACCAAAGAAAACTCACATAGGATTCCTGTACTGGGTGCATTAGGTACCCAGGCTTCAGCATTCTTCAGACAACAAGCCACTTCACTACCTTCACAGTGAAAATGTTTAAGTTACTCACTTGAGGTCCAAGATGGCACTGAGATTTCCCCTGCTGAGTATCACCAACTGCGGCTTTGCGCAAGCCAGAGCACGACTGGGGTAGGGATGCTCTCAGCCCAGAATGTGAACCACTCATCACGTAACAGTGACCAGAACGGGACCTAGCTTGAAGGCAGCACTGCTCAGGCACTTTTCAGACACTCCTGCTCTACTGCTTCAGTTAAAAGCTTAAAATCAGCTTGAGGGAAACACTCAAAAAAACTGGTTACTCAGAACTGGAAGCACACGTTAAAAAATAAGAAAACAAACCCAGTTCAACACAGAACCACAAGTCAAATACCCACAACATGTGGGATGTATTAAAAAAAGAAGAGTAAGAAATTTTTAACAATAAAAACTTGATTTTTATTTCAGTAAAATAACAGATGGCTGAGCTAGAGAAAATAAATCACAGTTAAGATCATGTTTCAAAAAGTTTCAGGGCATCTCCAGATGAACCCAGACTCAGTGCTAGGTGGACATTAGCTCCAATAGCAACACTGGTGATGCTGAAAGATTCTGCTAAGACTGCATGGCAATCAAACCTTAAGGCTCTGCAGTGGTAGTCTATCACTGCTACAAATGTATCTTAGTTCTTACAACAAAGCAAATCTAGTGGTTGCCTTTTATAAAAGCACCTCTCCACCTCCGGCTGCAGGAAGCATTAGCTGGGATCTTTCTCCTCTGCTCATTTTCAATCCTCCCTCTAAAGCTAAATTGTCTTTACAGTCTATGTGTTACACTAAGCCTTTCACAATCCTACATCATTTCTCAATGCTGTTTTACAATATCCCAGATTACTTGCTACACTCAAACCTGTCCTAAGCATATAATTTCACGATAGGAATGATGGTCTGCTACGAAAGCCTTCTTGGTAGTTTTGGACCTGTGCTAGACACCTGTCAGAAGCACGTGAAACACATGTCCTCTGTTCTCAGAGAAAAATGCATTTATGCCAACATAACAGATAAACTACACAGTCATATCAGCATCCAGCCCTTCGTACTCCTCATCCAAACATCTATCAGCATGCTCAGGCTCACGGGCTCAGCTAGAGGCATAGTTCTTTATTCAGCATACTCCAAGCGAGGTCCACAAAGCAGCATTTCACCTTCCTCAAGGCTTAGTCCGAAGACTTGGCTTCAAAGTAACATGACACAACTATCAGATTTGTTTTGAATCAAATATTTCAAGGAAGCTGAGATGTTGCACTACAGATTCACAAGAGGGGGACAGTGTTGTGTACACAAAACCTTCCATCCAAAAAAGGAGAAGTAGTAGAAAACTAAAAAGCTTCCATGGCATAAGAGTCCATCCACATATATACAAGACTAACATTCAGCATGGAATTTAGTATTTCATCCACTTACAAATATGTTTCCCTCTTTGGCTTAGCAGTAACAATAAAATGAACTGCCACAAACTTCATTTTTGCATCTTGTCAAAGATTTACACAGGGCAAAAAAGTTTAAGTCCAAGTACAAAGGATCTTTTAACCAAATAAAAAAGTTAATTTCCAAATAGTCCTTAAGACTTCTCTAAGCAAGTGAGAATATTGAATGTTAGTAAGAGAACAAGCAAGGGCTTTTAGGAAAACAGAGATTGGACTTTTTTAAATTTAGAGTTGGGTGGAGGGAGTGGGGTCTGCGTCACAAGAACTGTTATACTCCAGGTTGACCATCTACATGTTTTACTGCAGGAAGGAAAAAGGGGAGGTAAAGAAAAAAGAAGGCCTGCAATAATTATTGAAGCAAGCCCTGTGTCTAACAGCCAGTTACACAAAAAGTATTTAGGTATTCCTGTGGCAGGGAGAGATACTGAATACCCTTAGAACATTAAGAGATATTGCTGTTTGCCATCTATTGCATGTCTCATTTCCCTATGACTACTTCACACTGCTATTTTTCTGCAATTAAGGCTTCCTTTGAAGTTATACCGTTAACACCCATTTGTGAAGTGTTCCTGAACACCAGTCAAGTGATTCAACAGCTTCTTGTGTAAGCCACACAGATGATGCAATTTTATTTATTTAAATGACAGTTTAAGACAGAGTTCTGACTCACTAATGTCAGAGCAACCGCAACAACACCATACCCTGCCCCGGGAAGTTTGCAGCACTACTCATACGCTTGTGCAACAAAAACATTAAGACAAGAAAAGACCAAAAGGGCTTTCCCTTTCAAAGTTATTAGCCGAATGTTACTGGCTTTGAGTAACCTCAAGACCCAGAGCCCCACGCAGTAACACTTCAACAGAAGGGTCCTTAGTTTTTATCATTTACATTTCCATACTCAGGGTAAACCACGTTCCACACTAGGCCATCTCAGCAGAATGGAGCTTCTATCGTGAAAGGTAACCAAACAAAACAACCAAAACATCTTTCTACTGGTTTTGGTGAATTTTAACCATAACCATAGAATCATAGCATGGTTCAGGTTGGAAGGGACCTTAGAGATCATCTTGTTCCAACCCCCCTGCCATGGGCAAGGACACCTCCCACTAGACCACGTTGCCCAGAGCCCCATCCAGCCTGGCTTTGAATACTTCCAGGGAGGCGGCATCCACAACTTCTCTGGGCAACCTGTTCCAGTGTCTCACCACCCTCACAGGGAAGAATTTCCTCCTTATATCTAGTCTAAATCTACCCTCTGTCAGTTTATAACCGTTACTCCTTGTCCTGTCATTATCTATCCTTGTAAAAAGTCCCTCCCCAGCTTTCATGCAGAATCAACAGTACTAGAAATTGAGAGTCGAAGTTTAGTTAATGCCTCAAAAGGTAAAACTGTAGGATGAATCTAGACCAAAGCAACCAGTCTAGAGATACAGAAGTACCACAGGCAGCACCTCTGCTCCTCAGATGCAATGGATTCATTTATTCCAGATTTCAAAGAAAATAGATTAGCTTTTAAAAAGCTTGAAAAGCCCTTCAATCTAAAACCAGCAGCAGTACATTGCTTTATGTGTTTCTCCCAACCTCAAGGGTATATCTCAGCAGCCTGCTTCAGCTTGTTCCCAGCCTCCCAGTGCTGCTCACTGAACAGTCCTAGAGGCCATTGGCAGAAGGCACTCACACACATGGCAGAGGCAGCACCGTGTAGGAGCCCGGCTGCACAACAGAGCTGTGGGTGAGCAGCCAGCTGTGCTGGCAATGCCCAGAGCCACACCATGCTGAGAGTCCTGAAAGCACCTCCAGTCTGCTCAGCACTGCCTTCAGTTCCACCTCGTCACCTGTACAGAAAGTTATAACAGCTGTTTCAGCTAAAATTAAAAATAAAAATGAGGAAGCTTTTCAGATATGCTAAACAGCAATATTCTAATAGAAGATGAGGATTACTCTACTACAAAGAAAAACATGGGCGATCATATGTCAGTGAAAACTGATAAATGAGAATACCCAAAGCAATCCTATCAATCACCGTGTCCAGAAAGGAAGAATCTAATCAGATTGTTTTAACCTGTGACCTCAAATGTTTACTGAGTAGCACTTAAGATGAAAGCATGCAGAGAAGTTATATAACACAGAGTAACAAACAAGACGGAATATGGGAACACTGAAGTCTGGGCCCAGTTTCTAGGGACCATCACCAGCATTCAACAGATTTCCCCAACAGATGGGGAGACAAGGAGCCATATGACAAGGTCATAATTGCTGCATTATAATTTAATGACACTTAGCAAAACATTTCTGTTCACTAATTTCCAAAACTACTTCCAAGATGAGATAAAAAGAGGAAAAAATTATAAAACTGCAGTTGTGGCCAAGCAGTAGGCTGATCATTAACCAGGTCTGAAGGAATATATGTTAGTAATCCAGCTCCCTGTAGAATTTTAAAAAAATAAACACATAAAAACTAGAAATTTCCTTTAACAAGCACTTGAGAGTCCTCCTGTAAGTCAGGAAGTGCAATAAGCAACATCTGACATCAACCTAACAGAACAGACCCCATAAAATGTAATGTGAAATCTCCATCACCTGTCTCAACAAGCACAGCTTTTCATCAGAGCAACATTTGGCCTGCAAAAAGTTTACATATTTTGCAGGTCTGTTTAAAAGTGACTTTTAGAGAAGTCAAAACAACCCTTAAATTAATGTCTTTGATTTGAAAGTTCATTGAACAAACAGAACTAAACAGCTGGTGTTGTCCTGAGCAAATATTTACAGGTGAAGCAAAATAGCAGCTTCACCTCCATAAACAACACAGCTCAAGTCCCAGGCAGAACACAGGGAGTGCTATGCCACCCATTAAACCTGATTTAAAGCTCACTTCCTTTCCACTTTAATAGAGCAAGAGTTGCAGCATGAGTACTGCATGTAAAGGAAGAGTATTTGGGAACAGCTCTACACTGAATCCTATCTGATCCATCAGAAAGCTGCAGGGTACTACCATAATTAATTAAAACCTTGAATGAAGATGTGGCACTGTAGGAGGAAAAGCTACCACATTACACGGCATCGGTGCAGGCAGACTCTTAGCATTCACTGCTGGTAAGCACTGTTAGACTTGAGGACAGGATTGCACAGAAGCTTTTAAGCCTTCGATCTATCCCCATGCTATTGCAAGCAGCCATATTCAACAGGGCAGATGAAACAAGCCCCAAGGTAAAACCCACAAATCAACAGGAGATGGCTCCGTTTGGCCTATGGACTGCCAGCTCCTCCTCTTCCTTGCCTCGGATAACAGCATTAATACAAAATAAATGCATGCTGGTAGAACATGAAAAAAATGACCAGAATTTCTACCAAGATATTTTCTAAGTCAGTGACAAAAAACACAAAAGCAGTTCATACTGCGTCTCTGTTTCCAACAAACCCACTGTCACACAGACAACAAATCCATGTGAGCTCTGCCAAATTGCAAACAATTTATAGGCAAACCTACCGCAATATATTCAGAGCAACACCATCAAAGGAGACTGTTTTTAACTTGCGGCTCAAGTGGGGAAGTACAAGTGGCTTCAGCTGTCAGAGAGGCATTCATTTTTCTTCATGCATTTACAGCATATGACCTCATTGTGATGGATTATTCTTTTCTCCTGGTGGTTCTCCTTCCCCTACTGTTGCTACCTGGCAGGCTTTGCCTTGAGAGCCTTTCATGCTTCTCACAGGCATTCAGAACCTCTCTGTTTCTGTGCTGGTTACATAAGGTTTCCTCAAATGAAAATCCTTCTGAAAGAACAAGAATTTTTTTTTTTAAACACTTTTTTCATTGTTTAATGGGGGAAACATTTAGCACTGACCAAAACAGAACAGAGCATTGCTCTGTATCTCCTGCAGCACGTTTAACTTCATATAAACTTCTCAGACAAAGACATACAGGTGCCTGCAGCGTGTGCAATAGAGCCTTACTCAACACATTCTTCTACATAAGAGCCTTTGCTACTAAGCTCCTGCATGCACACAGGTATGGCAACTACTAGAAAAACTTTCCCTGTTCAAGTCCAGCACACGTTAAGGATTTGCACTAAACAACAGAAATAATTACTGAAGAAATTTTAAAGATTCTGCCCACGAGGAAGCAGAACATCTCAAGCTGTGTCAGTCAGACAAATGCTACTCTCTTTTAAGAGCTGTACAAGCCACAATAAAGAGTTCTCAAAATGAATAAGGTGACACGTAATAATGGAAAATATTTGCTTCCATTTCACAAACATAATACTGAAGGTGTTTCTGAATTTATTAACACAAATGCAAAGCCACAAACAGTGCAATATCGGTGCTGGAACAGGGACTCCACAACACATTGAGCAGTTTGCTTAGAACATCTCCACACTGTCATTCCAGAGTCATTGCAGTGGAACAATTCTAACTTGCATGGAAAGGTTTTTAGATTTCCAAGCATGCAGACAAATTCAAGCTGCAGATGAGAGAATGTAGCAATATGAATGGGGCCCCCATCACAAGAGGGATGTGGAGCTGTTGGAGCGGGTCCAGAGGAGGGCCACGAAGATGATCAGAGGGCTGGAGCCCCTCCCCTACGAGGACAGGCTGAGAGAGTTAGGACTCTTCAGCCTGGAGAAGAGAAGGCTGCGGGGGGACCTGATAGCAGCCTGCCAGGACCTGAAGGGGCTGACAGGAAAACTGGGGAGGGACTTCTTACAAGGACAGGTAGTGACAGGGCAAGGGGTAATGGCTACAAACTGAAAGAGGGTACATTTAGACCAGATGTAAGGAGGAAATTTTTCACTGTGAGGGCGGGCGGACACTGGAACAGGTTGCCCAGAGACGTTGTGGATGCCCGCTCTCTGGAGATATTCAAAGCCAGGCTGGACGGGGCTTTGGGCAACCTGGTCTAGTGGGAGGTGTCCTTGCCCATGGCAGGGGGGTTGGAACAAGATGATCTCTCAGGTCCCTTCCAACCTGAACCATTCCATGATTCTATGATAATTATCAGATTATACTTAGAAGTAGGAAATGGTTATCAAGATTTTTCTGAATGACTGATTCTCAAAAATAATCCCATACAAGGTAATTACTAAAAAGGCAACATTAATCTAAAAGGAGAGGGAATTAGGCTAGACATTAAGATAATTCCCCCTTGTCCTACCACTATCAGACTATCTAAGAAGTCTGTCTCCCTCCTGCTTTTAAGTTCCTCAATGAGGTCTCTCCACAGCCCTCTCTCCTCCAGCCTGAACAAGCCCAGCACCCTCAGTCTGTCTTTGTAGGAGAGGTGCTCCAGCCATCTCATCACCTTTGGGGCCTTCTCTGGACCCTCTCCCACAACTCCATGCAGTTCTTGTGCTGGGGGCCCCAGACCTGGATGTAGAACTCCAGATGGGGCCCCACAAGGGCAGAGCAGAGAGGGACAATCCCCTCCCCCTCCCTGCTGCCACCCCTCTTCTGATGGAGCCCAGGATACTGCTGACCTTCCCAGCTGCAAGTGCACACTGCTGGCTCAATGATCATTAGATAATTACAGTGCAGTTCAAAACCGGCGGTAATAATACAGCGTTTCAGTACCTCAAACTGTGACACACTACAAACCACAGGTTCTTTTTGTAGCAGACAAAGGACATGCAGTTTTAAACTGGGAATACAGGAAGAAGTTTCATACACATTTTAGTGTCTGGAGCTATTTTACAGAGCTGGCATCAAAGTTCTTGAAATTATGGCTCACAAATAGCTGTAATGTGCAAACTAGATAAAAACGACTACATGAAGTCAAATGTTTTCATTATGCCACTTCCAAGAGATGCAGATATATTAATGATAGTTTTGAAGGCTTATAGGTTTGGTAGAGCAAGAGGACAAAGTATTTTAATATTGTCAACCCCGGTTATAAGCAAAAGCTCCACAACACAACTTTATATTATCCTCAATTGTTTATAAAACTGAGGTAAATTAACTGACACAGGAAGCTTAATAAAGCATCTGTAAATATTTGGGTCATAGAAGCTTAGTGTTCCCTTACTGGCTATGATGCTGCCTCTTTTCACATTTATCCTTGGACCCAGCTGCTCATCCCATTCTGGGATGAGAAATGCCTCCAGGTTTCCTTAGCCCCGTAGCTCAAATGGAAGGATTAAAGTTGTATAGAAAGTATAGAAGGGGTAGTGAGAGGAAAACTGAACACAGGTTTAGTACGCATCTCTGTGAATGTTTTCCCCCATACTGAAGACTATGATTTCATTTACAACACTGACCATGTGAAAGGTGAGATGCAGATCGAGTACCTCCTATGGCTGCACACACGATTTAACTATGCCAAGTCATTCAGATGTCCTAAATTATGTTCCCCTGTGACTGACCTGAAGGAGTGCAGCTCAACTCCCTAACTTCTGGGTAGATAAGCTGTTAGAAAGAGCTTATAGCTCTTCACAAATGATCCTTTTACTGTTCTGAACCACAGGCACTCTACATGCAACTTTAAATGCCTAGGAATTATGGTACATTCTTAAATTATCATGTACTATTTTCAGTAAAAATTATGCCTCATTGAACACCCTTAGAATAATTAAAAGCACACTAATGACATCTTCTAAAGCACCTGGAAATTTCAATTAGCATGCCTAGCCACGTTCAACTTCTAAATCAGCTTTCTTTAAAGTTTCCTTTTCTCTCTCCCTCAAAGCTCTGAGGGGTCAGATTTGAAGGTTCAGGGTTTGCACTATCACTCTTCAAGTAAACAGTGCTGGCATAGCAAGAGGTACAGACACACTGTGTTAGTCTCAGTGGAAAATGCAAATAGGCAATGTTTAACATCCCAGAACAGATAAAAGGCTGCTCCTTTTTCTCTACTGCTAGGTGAGCAGGAATTTAATCACTTTGTATTCTACTTCAATATCTACATGCTATCAACCAATACTTTGCCTTTTGTCTGGTAAGCTACAGCTAAGTACAAAAGAATTACTGCATAGACCACTTTTTGCTTTCAACAGATCCAAGTAATTTGTATTTCTTGTCCTAGAATATGACAGAAAACAGAAACATTTGACAAGCAAAGACACCTAAATAAATGTTTACCAGTCAGTAGGATCTTCTGGCAGTCTTAACAGCAAACTCCTCTTCCCCTGATGCAGCAGCTTGTCTTCAGAATCTGGACAAACAGAAGATTAAAACCATTAAAAATAAACAATACACAGCACTTTAATTACATCAGCCAGTGCCAGAGGTAAATCAATGTTAATACTGTGATGCCAAGGAACAACTGTAGTTCTTTAGGAATCCAAATAAAACATAAAGAGCTTGTAATTCTGTGAAACTGACAGTACAAGCAAATAAAGAGGCACCCTTACAAACCCTTCTGAGTCAGTGAGGCAATTAGCTACCCATGATCACAAGCATCAGAAATGCATCAGAAATAGAGCATTACATCTCAGCATTCCTGAACCAAGTTACATTTAGTTGCAGCAGAGAAAAGTAGGTCTCAGTTTATACACAGAATCATACACATTGCATATAGGGAAAAGTGCTTCATTGCTACAGCTTTCATCAGTTAAAGACAAATATGGTCAAGGACAGCATCTAGCTTTCTGAACTTACTCTAATGTTACTTCCAATTCCCGCTTCAAAACTAAGTTTCTGGCTTCAAAATTTAGTCTTGTATAATGCGACAGAACAGCATTTCCTATGGAAACATTTCCCTGAGATTTACTGCAAGCGTCCCTCAGCTCATCTGGAGTAGATTTATACAAACATCTATTTATTATTATTATTATTATTATTATTTTTTTAACTACAGTAACTAGATGATGAACTAACCAAGATGAATACCCTCCCTTCGTGGTATTACATAAGTTTGTTCCGTCTGGCACTTGGTAGGCTTCTTCTGTTTCCAAGATTTCAACTTAGATATTTTTAAGTGTTTTCACTCAACCTGCCTGAAGTACATCCACTGTAGCTTCTACTGCAGGCACTGTTT
Organism: Penelope pileata; assembly: GCA_013396635.1. Lineage (NCBI taxonomy): Eukaryota > Metazoa > Chordata > Aves > Galliformes > Cracidae > Penelope > Penelope pileata. The sequence continues at coordinate 454,962 of WBMW01003417.1, read as the reverse complement.
TGGGTACCAGAATCCACCACTGCCACTATTTCCCAACAGGCATTCTTCTACAGAAGGATCGTCCCATTCAATGTTTTAATTTCCCTTTGTTTAAATAGCCATGTCAACCACATTCTGCAACGCATCTGGTTTCAGAAATTGGTTTACAAATTGTTTTTAGAGACTTGTTTCAGAAATATAAAATCTGTCACGTCAATAACATCTGCAGATCCAGCTGAAGAGGCATGAAATAGTCAATGTCCATTCATACTGCACCAGCTACCAGCAGTTCCTTTTACACTCCATAATCCTGATGAACGAGCGTTCTAGTACAGAAATATGCTGCTTAGCAGTGACATTTCTCATCAAAAAAGCCCCAGTACTACGGGTTTGTCCCAGCTTGGGAAAGGGGGAGGGAAAGGGAAGAGCTCTGCAGTATTGAGGCTAGGAGATGACTTGAGTTTTTATGCAAACTATCACCAAAAGTTCTCCTTTTCCCACCAAAGAACCCTGCAACCCCAGCAGCACAGCTAGGAGAAGAGGAGCAGAAAGACAGCAGCAGTGTGCCCTGGTGGCTAGGAAGGCCAATGGTGTCCTAGGGTGCATTAAAAAGAGCATTGCCAGCAGGTCGAGGGAGGTGATCCTCCCCCTCTACTCTGCCCTGGTCAGGCCTCAGCTGGAGTACTGTATCCAGTTCTGGGCTCCCCTGTATAAGAAGGACAGGGACCTCCTGGAAAGAGTCCAGCGGAGGGCCACAAAGATGATGGAGGGCCTGGAGCATCTCCCCTATGAGGAGAGGCTCAGTAAGCTGGGTCTGTTCAGCCTGGAGAAAAGAAGACTGAGAGGGGACCTGATCCACGTTTATAAGTATCTTGGTTGCGGGAGGCAAATGGAGGTGGGGAACCTCTTTTCGGTAGTCAGTGGGGACAGGACAAGGGGCAATGGCCTTAAGCTGGAGCACAGGAAGTTCCGCACCAACATGCGGAAGAACTTCTTCACAGTGCGGGTGACGGAGCACTGGAACAGGCTGCCCAGGGAGGTTGTGGAGTCTCCTTCCCTGGAGATATTCAAGACCCGCCTGGACGCCTACCTGTGCAACCTGCTGTAGGGAACCTGCTCTGGCAGGGGGGTTGGACTCGATGATCTCTTGAGGTCCCTTCCAACCCCTGCAATTCTGTGATTCTGTGATTCTGTGACTCTGAGGATCAGTAGGAGGTCATTACGCAAAATTTAACCAATAAATCAAATGATCCTACTTGCTTCCTGAAGCAAAGTTATGTTGCAAGAGACAGTTTGAAAGTTAAAAACAAAGAGCAGTGTTAATCAATGGTAACTTCTGCTAAATTGTGTCACAGGCAGCACATTCAGTAAGCAGGTGCCTGAGAGATTAATGTGTTTTTTTCTCCTGCAGTTGTTGTACAAAGCACTAACTCATTCTCGAGGAAAAAAATCTAACAAGGCATTCAAGACGCCTCACTTGGTTAAAGCACAGGTTTCGTTTCCACAGTTGCCCTGCTGCCCTATTTGGGGGTTGGAACCAGATGATCTTTACGGTCTCTCCCACCCCAAGCCGTTCTGTGATCCTATCCAAGTCATGGCTCCTTCTGCCAAGGAGCTGTATGAAGTTACAGGTCCTGACAACTCAGTTAAAAACTCCTGAATGGAAGCTGTAAAGCCTCACATGTTGCTTGGAGTGTCGTTGAGCAGTGCAGCACAGTCGCTGCCTGACAACTGCATCTGAAAGTTCTCGTGGCTGAGCAGCCACTTACACAATTGTGACATGCTTCATTTCCTTCCGCACTCAAACACATGGATCTTTCCACCCTGCCACACTGCAGTAGGAAGAGCTTCCCATTCAGTACCAGAGAACAGACTTTTCAAGCATGACCGATTATTTCACTACGCAAAAAACTTGTGAGTCGGTCCAGTGGAAACGTAAGTCGTATTTCTGGCTCTATAAACCCAAACCTCTTTGTTGTTACCCGAAGTAACACGCAGGATTTTGTTCTCCTGGAAGCACCATCCAAACCAGCACAGAGATCCTCCTGCCCATGCTTTCCCCACATATCCCCATGGAATTGTTCTCCTGCTCAGCACCTCCCACGCCACAGTTTCTCCCCAAGGAGCCGTTCCTGCAGAGCGGCCCTTCAGTGAGAGAGGGGAGCAGTGCCAGGAGGCAGAGCTCCAGAGCATTTCTGGATGGGAAGGGGCAGAGCAGCAACAGGTGCAGTGGAGCAGAGAGGTCCTGGAAGCCTCTGCTTCCATAGGAGCTGTGTGACCTGCTGCTGCTGGGCAAAGGCAGCACCACACTGCATAGAGAGCTGCAGACACAGCTGCTCCCTACAAAAATTTGGAAAAAACCACCAGCTTTCAGGGCAACAACCCCTCACTTATGTTCTAGATTCATGTTTCAGTTGATGAAACATGTGAAGAGCTTGTAACCCATGGTACAAATGACAACACACAGAGCAGAATTAAGGTGCTGCCAGCTCAGCTTTCAGTCAGCGTTGATTCAAAACTTCATTTTCTTTACTTCAATAGATCTTTGTGGAGTAAATTAACACTGTTTCTCGGACAAGCTAATTAGAATAGCTGGTGAACAACAAAAGAACACGCTCACTCCCAGAAGACAGCCTCGCTTGCCCTGCACACACCGTGTTGGCACAGCTTTGTGAAGAAGATGAATCCCAAAGAGGGAAGCAGACAATAAACTCAAGGGAGGGAGGCCTCACCCATTCATCACAGCGACCATCCCTTCTGACGGGGATTTTGTCACTCAAGGAGAAGGTGGAACTGAGCTCTGCAGTACAGTGCCTCACCACATCTTGTTCTCAAGACAAACCTCACGCTCAAGAAAGCCATTAACCATAAAGATGCAGAGAGACTTCTGCGAGTCAGCTGGGGTTTGTTTTTCTCCAGCGTGCGTGTTTCAGCAGGCAGAACCCGTCACTGCTTCCCAAGCCTGAGTGCTGCTCTTACTGGAGCTACAAAGAACAACACTGGGGAGATTATTTAAGGCAACGTTCTGAGGAAGAAAAGCTGCAGCCAGTAACATGGGGAGTAACATCTTACTGAAAAAATTCAGTGTCCTACGGAAGACAGCTTGAAGTAATGTGGCGAAACAGCTCTTAATGCCAGCTACAGCAGTTTCTAGGCAGGGGCTTAATGTTATCTTTAGAAGGTTTTCAGGAGGCCCACTCACAGGTCAAGCACAGCCCAGGTAGCCGCTGCCTCCCAGTCCTCGCAGGCCGCTANACCGTGCACATCTTTGTCTGTGCTTGACTTTGCTTCACCTCAAACATGCAGAGCACAGAAGACAGAGCAACAGAGACTGGAAGTGATGCACCCTCCCCAGCACGGATCACAACAGACTGGAAGTGACAACAGCCCATCAGCAGGTCAAGGCTATCTAAAAAGTGATTATACTACCGCAGGTTAAAAAATCTCCATAAAGATCCTTAAAGATTAAAAAGTATCAGAAGGCTTCTAGGAGTTTAACATGAGTTCTTTTAACAGCCATGAGACAGCATGCAGACTGAGCAGTCCAAGTAACTCTGACAGACTGCTCTTAGCAGTAAGGCAGCTACGAGAAAAGATGCAAAAAGCAACACATCCAGGCCCCGATAGAAACAGGGAAACCTTTACACGCTGGAATTCCTATAGATAGCTCCCACAGAAAACAGAACTCACCTGAAAACTCTGCCCCTCACTAGAATGATGTAAAGTATTTTCTTCCTTGCCAACTGTGTCAGAACTTATTCAATTTTCAGCAGGAAGAGGAGATTGTCCTGTGATTTGAGGAATTGGCAGTCAGAACTGTTAAAAATCTCCCCAGCAATTTACTTCTACACAGTTGAAAAGGTAAGTTCTCATTTCTCTGCTTTCAGGAGGATAATGAAACTGCTGAAGATCAAAAGAAATTATACTAAAACTCAGTAGTTTGAGCTTCAATGGGAAATCATATAGCCACTAATGAGGATGCTACGGCATAACACAAAGTTTAAACTAACTGTTCTCAAAACATTGTCCAGCTCTGCTTCCACATAGCACTGCTCCACTCAGGAGATACACTATTTTCAATTACTTATTTTCCTTATTCATCAGAACTATAGAGTTACAGGACTTGGCTACGTGATGATATTCCTCATAGGTCTGAGCAGGAAGATATCAAAACATTCACATACTAGAAGTTAATTTTGTATATAAATTGAAGATAACTCAGTTAAATTAAGAGCTGCAGAGACAGAGATAGCAAACACTCATACACAGCCCTCTGCTGTCCCCACGGCAAACATTTGGCATAGGCTGAAAGTATTACCAGCCCAAGACAATGCATTAATTGAAGTGTAATTCACCAAACAGACCACTGACCAGCTTTTCCTCTGTTAATTACTCCAAAGTCATACAAAAGATTTCCAACTGCAAGCACTTTCTCCCCTTGCAGAGCTGTATCTCTGCTTTCAAACACAGGACTCGACACTTGGAGCTCAGTAGGGTTGCGTGGTTCAGCCACATTCCCTTGACACACAGGTTCTCAAAACAACTTAAAGCATCACAGAGGATCTGCATTTTAGAATACCGCCCTTGCCAGCTAAGGGAAATTGCATGTGCTCAAGATTCAACAGTTGGTTTAGGCTTCAGAAGTTTGGATGACCATTTATCCTCAAGCCCTCATCCACCCAACATGTTGGAGCTCAGGAACCCTCGCTGAGATTTACCATAAATGCAGCAGTAGTGCTCAATGTCAAACTGAAACTGCTAAAACCCAATCTCATTTAACCATATTAGATAATAGAGCGTATTTCTCTATTTCACAGAGAAATGTGGAACTGGAAGTACAACTGTACTGATAGGAATCATTTCAAGTGAGTCTCTCATGTCAGACTATTCAAAAAAACATAGAAGTAACCAGCATTTTACTTTGGTTCCCCTTTGAAATAGTTACTCCTTATGGAGCTGATGAGATCCCATCTCAAATAGCCCACAGCAACTGTGTCCTATTCCATGACAGATGTTCTCTAAGTGCTACCACAGAGGTAATCCTTCCTACAACTGCTGAGAGGATGGCTCTTGATACAAGGCAAAGCAGGAAGATGTACAGGAAGAAAGAATATTGAAGATTTCTTCACTCCGAAGCACAGCTGTCACGTCTTCATACCTTAGATCTCAATTACTGTGTTTGCTCCTTGATTACATCAGGTCTTGCCAAGACACTGAATAAAACACTTTGTTGAAAACAAGAGTTAACCAAAGGGATGAACACAGATCAGTCCTAGTTTTTCTGCTCTCTAGAGATGTAGAATAAAAGCAACTCTGTGTGACACCAACCAGCAGACCAGCACAACTGCTATTGACTGCAATGGTTAAATATATAAGCAACCTACAAGAACTCTTCCCAAGTGAGGCTTACAGCAAGAATAGAGCAGTTACGCATCCAGGCTGCAAGAACAGTTTCAGTTTTCCACTGGACAAAGATCCACTGTGAGCAAAGACTAAAACTGAGGACTTCCCCATGCCATGAAAATTCCTTCTCAGCAGGCTGCACTGTGCTCAGCCCTTCCTGGATCCACCCCTTAAACCAGTATGTGCAGAGTGCCTCAGCCCCGGCTCACACAACCATGCTCAATCTGAGCCTCCGCAAACAGATTAGGGTCAGCTTTCCCCATACGCTACAGTCAGCAGGCAGCTATGCAAAAGAGGTAGGCTCTTCTGCATCAGGTGCAATTTAAAAAGTCTTACTGTCAGAACCAGGTAGCAGGAGGTAGAGAAGGCACTCTGAAGCCCTCATGTGGGTATCTGGTCAGTATATCCTTTTTTTCCTGTTTCTTATCAGCTAGATTTAGACAAGTTGTTATCTAGTCCACAGAAGACCAGGCATTACTTCAAGCTCTTAGCCATGTTTACAAGACCTGCCTTTCTCTATCTGAAGCAGTCTAAGCTCTCAGCCTAGATGATCTGAATGATGTTTCTAGGGTCCAATATTTACTTTTTTTTTCTTGCTTAAAGATACTGCAGTGCTTCTGTTTGAGACTTCGAGTAGGAAGTCTCACCCCCAGAAGGCTGTTGACAGACTGTCTCAGCTTTTACATCCGCTTCTCACTACAGACATAAAAAGCAACTGGACTCCTATGCCTGCACAGGAAATCTGACGAACTTTAAGCCATTCTTACACTCCCACATCCTCCCAACACTTCAGTCTGTATCTGTGAAGATCTTTGTTTAACATATAGTTGAAGAGACCATTGTCTCCAGAGGCTTGAATCCATTTTTCCTAAATTTGATCCATCTAAGTCAATACAGGAGTTCTATGATTGTTCTATATCACTTTGTATTTAGGGTAAAAAAGGAAATATTTTTATATTCTCCTGTAGAAATGAAACATCAACATTCAAACTGTCACAGACATGGTCCAGAGGCCTCCCCAGTAAGGGAGTCAGTTCATCTCCAAACCAAATACTTGGATTCCAAACTTGGAATAGCAGATAAGTAGAAAAAAAAATCTACTTCTGTTTATAGACTGGTCAGATTGTAACATTTTTTTGCTACTCTGAGGCTAGAGATACATGTTTCAAGATTAACAGTTTCTAGGGTACAGTTTTACAGGATACACAGCCAAAAACTTCAAGTCCAATATGCACATGAAAGAAAGGCACTGCATTGGGTAAAATTCTCCTTGAAGAGCCAAGCCCAGCACAAGTTCTGGTAGATACCAACTCTCCGTGTGTAACTAAGAGCACAACAAGAGCCAGACAGCTCCTCTTCATCTACTTACCACTGAGTAGGTGAGTGGATGCAAGCACATGCAGCAGGAGCATCAATAGTACAAGCACTGTACCCACCTGCAAGCACTGAAAGCAAGCTCTAGGACCATGGATTTCAAGAGTAACAGTGATAGGAATAAATGGCACTAACAATGAATAACTAGACTTGAAATCAAGGTGCCTGACTTGAGCAGTCACCAAATTTATATCAGGGACTTCATCAGCAAAGTGCTTTAAAGCCACGTGACAAGCGAGCTGCCCTACAGGTGGAATGTGCCCCAGGCTGCTCCTCCATGAGAAACCCACAGGTCCTTACCCACAGCATCAACCAGGGGAGAGGCGGTGCTGCTCAAGAGCCAGTGTTCCACCCACCAACAGGCAGAGGCACCCAGGTTCTTCAGAAGCACGGTATCTGGAGGAGTGTTACTTGAGTTGTGCAACAGAAGCCCAGGAGCAAGCTCCAGCTTGGCAAGAGGTACAAACAAAAGTGAGCACACGCGCTGTCCGTGCCTTCTAGGAAGAAACTAGATCTGTCACGTGGTGCTGTGCACTCATCTGCTCAAGGACTGTGATTCAGTGCCTGCAAAGTTGTACGAGGACTATGATTCAATGCCTACAGGGTGTGTTGGATGCAGTACAGCTGCACAGATTAATTGTACACAACAGACAGGGAAGGGCTACACACACACACAGTTAAAAGCACTCTGAGAAGTCAAATCAAGCTATACAGCCAAGCCTCTTTGGCCTCAGATTCATTCAGTGCAACTACAGAAATCTTCAGTATCATCTGTTTTTAAGGAATCTCAGAGTAAGTGAAGCTAGCTAACTTTCATAATAGGCAGAACTCAGTTCAAGGCTTGCCATGCCTAGCACAGGCAAGAATAAACATTACCTACTATGGAATTATTTGCATTGCCATTCATGAACTTATGCAATTTATCAGGGACGTCTCACGTGGCACAGCCACTGCCAAAGAACTGGATGATTTATTGGTGTTGGTTCCTCCAGCAGAACTTCCTACAGCAGGAACTTTCTGACACAGCAGATGTTTGCAAGCAATCTCCAAGTACTGGAACATGACACAAACAACACAGAGAAAGTGAGAAGACTTATATAACTATAAATCTCGTTAATAAAGATATGCTTGTCACCATGCTAAGCTAGAAAGTTACTTTAGCACTATGGCACTGTCATGAGCATCACAGAAGAATCACATCAAGTAAGCTGACTGTACAAGAGCAATGTAAAATGGCTTTGGCCAATCAAGTGCCTTTTAGTGGCTTTTTGCAGTTTTTCAACAAAACTAAATATGGCTTTCAAAGATTTAGAAGCACTACAAATATTAACTTTATTCAGTGCCTTATCATCCAAATATAGAAATGGATGTTGGCTTTCTGGCCCTGCACCTCCTATATTTTCATGGTAATTCAATTCTATGCTTAAAAAATACAAATCAGCAAAATACAATCAGCAAAAAGTAGAATATAAACTTCAACTGAGATCTACTAAGCCTAAGAGAAGGAAAGGTTTTCACTCGGATACGCTTTCAGTCAATGTATAATTGCAGAGGAAAATAAAGGAGTTTCCACATATAAGTATTAATCTTGCTCCTATCTTACAGATCTATTTTATTCAGGAGTTACTGAACTACAGAAACTCAGAGTGCAGTTCAGAGGAACACACATTGAGGATCTGGCAATAGCAGACTTTCTGATTGCTTCCAGGTAACCAGCACTGCAGTGAAATGAACACACAGCACCCAGAACCGCAGGACTTCAGCTAAGTCTCTGTACTCTACTTCAGCGCGACCTGGTAAAGGTAAAACGGGATGAATCTGGAAGGGGAGAAGTGCAGAAGAGGCTGTTTGCTGACCCTCCGGGCAGCCCATGGGGATACACAGCATGAAGCACGCTCACAGGGTAACGCTGAGATCTCTCCGCTGCTTCACCTTATAGAAAACAAGACGCTGAAACAGTGAAGCTCCGAAGATCAGATATCATTTTGCTAAAAACTTTCATGTTAAAGTCTCATGCCTCAACCTGAAAAATAATAGAAATTGTTTTACTGCTAAAAACTTAACCTTCCCATATGCCTTACAGACAGCAAGAAGTTGTTTGAGGCAGTCCAGCCTAATCCCAGACATAACAGTAACTTCACTTCAATATGTGGATTAATATTCCACCCCAAAGGTCCTTTATTTGAACTACTTGAATTAAAAATATGCAAGAGTACAATTTCCTTTCTACTACATGTATCAGCAATACTTAAAATATATATAAGTGAAACTGTTGCATAGGCAAGACCCAGATTTGAAGAAAAAATTGTGATCTCAGTAAAAATGCTGAGCAAGACTCAGACCACTGACAGGATCCACCACCTCCATCCTGTCTGAAGAACAAGCCACCCTTAGAAAACACACCCAGCTTCCTGGTCTGTTGGCCAGCCGGAGCACTGTCTGAGAACACAAACATCACATGCCCACAACAACCAAGGGCACAACAGTGCAACAACAGCAGCTATTGAGCAGTTCATAAAAACATGACAGTTTTCTCAAGATCACAGGCAGTCAAGAAACTAGGTAGGGAAGTAAGGCTCGCTCAGAAAGACAGTCTCTCACTAACCCTGGGGTCCACGCTGTGATCCCAATAGATGGAAGAGATCACCAGCTGTTGCATTTCTTTGCCAACTTAGAAATCAGCAACTGAAGTGTATACCATCCCCACAAGTCACTTTTGAAGTAGTAAGACTTTTCTCTAGATGGCATCACATCATACTAATACTGGAAAACAGCACCAAACAGGAAGGCCAGTGATAAAAACCCAATTCATGTGAGTTGTAAGAAACCCCTGTGCTTGTACAGCAGCTTCCCAGGCCTCGTTCACTGTCTCTGCAGACCTACACGGCACTGGGAAAGCAACCCGCAGTAGGAAGCACCTTCATCGTTACCATAAACTCCTGCATACACAAAACTGTGATTATTTTAAGAAATTTTACAAATACAAACAATATTTTACAGACTTTGTTTCTGCAATTGAGCACTCTGCTGATAACACCGGAGAGCTGCATCAGCACTAACTTATCTCAAGGATCAGTGTTCTGAAAAGGCACAGCAGGGTAGGGCTGAGCTAGTGAAATATTTATTTGAAAAACACCACCAGCTTTTGTCCCAGCCAGTAAGAGCTGCTACCCAAAGGAGGGGCTCAACCTTTTTCCAACAGCAGCTCTTTCTGCTTTAAGCCCACATGCTGTAAGGCCAAAGGCAGAATACTTATTTTCCTTTAGACTTTTGTGTCTCCGGTAAGAGCAGCTGAACGGCAACAGGGCCACTGCTCAGCACCCAACCTCAGGCAGAGTTAAGTCATACACAGAAGGAAATGGGTATCTGAGAGAGACAAAGCCAAAAAAAAACAAAAAAAAGAAATGTACTGAGGTCCAGAGAGGGGCACAAGAAGAGAGACAGATGGACAGACCTCCTGATGTGCATTCCTGATCTATTCTACCCTTCTGAATGCTTCTGCTGTCAAAAAGGTGCTCAATCTGGAGTCACAGGAGCTGAGAATACCTTGGACTTCCACAAAGGTGCTGTCACATGAAAAGAGTTAGAAAATTCTCAATTTAAATTGAATAAATATTATGCTATCAATTTTAAATAAATATCAGAGCTCAGTTCTGTGTCTTACAAAAGCGAGAAATATACTTAAAAAGGGATACACATCTTGTACCTTATGCCACTTTAGGGATTTCCAATGGAAAAAAAAAAGAACCCTAAACAAGTCTGCTGAGCCACAGACATTACTCTAAATTTCACCCAGCCACATCAGCAACTTGCACGAGCTGACAGTCAGAAACATGCTCTGCTAGAGAGCACAACAGCTCAGTGTTATCAGCAGCATTTATCGCTGCATTTCATCGCAACTCAAGAGCTCCTCCCAAGATTGTTTTTTTTTTTTAAACAATAAAATGTTATGATAACCTTAGAGTTAACAATGGCTTTAAGTGATATTATTTGTGTCACTGCTTATGATTTTGAATCTGTCAAGAGCAAATTTCACCTATCATCACTCATCACGCTGCACACTTACCCTTACCAGGCTCCCTGGATACACCAGCACTGTTATCAGAAATTTCCCTATCACTGAAGCATTCAGAAACACTGCCAACAGTTCAAAGTCACTATTCTAAACAATTTCAGCACACAGATTTGCAGCTTTCAGATTTTTCCTTTACTTGTAGCCCTGAGTTGAAGAATTGCTTATTTTTGTCCTACTTACTCCTTAAAACGCCTAACAATATTTTACAGAAAGATGAGCACTTCTGAAGCGACTGATCTTTAAAACTTCATTTCTGCTTTCGAAAATTCTAACCAAGTTCATGTTTCCCCATTTACAAAATAGATACTCTAAGAGCCTAAAATAGACACTACTGTAACTTAGAGAAACCAAAACCCATCCACACACATAGGTTTGGGCATTTTCTCCATTTGTGAAGGCAAAGTGCAAGTAGTTTCAGATGCAGAAATTTTGAGCATGAACATGCAAGTAACAGCCAGCGAGACCCAGCAGTTTCCATTCTTGTCACTTGGAGATCAGTGGGCACAAGCAAAGCTGCCAAAAAACTCAAGCCACAAGGCTGGCTTTACTTTTTGAAGATTTAAAAAAAAAAAAAAATAATAATAATCCAAACCTGTCGTAGAATTATTTGAGGAAAAGTGACCAAACCAAAACAACACAATTCTGGGAGTAATCTTATATACCAAAGCTTCACACTCTATCCCAAGGCCTTATCCAAAGTTTCATGAGCAAATCAGTCAAATGACCCATGAAGTCAGCTTGGAAGTTACCTCTTTGTTCTCACCCAGCCCCTCAGGTACATGCAGCTCCCAGCCTTGTTCTTATGAGCCCCAGGCTCAGAACCACTGAAAACACTTCATTCTACAGCTGGATGGTGTTTGTTAAGGTGCAATGTATGCAGACTTCGAGCCTACTACTGTTACCTTACTAAAAGGGGAAGTTAAGGCCTAGCGTATCTGCTCCTTCAGTCTAGACCGATCTGCTTCTGTTTTTAGAACATGGCTTAATTCACACAGCGTAGCTATACTCAAAGAATTACAGAGAAGTGTTCCTCACTGCTCATTTGTTCCTTTCCACAACAGAAGAGAGATAAAAAAAATAATCAGGAATGCCACTCTTGGATGCTTTCAAGGTTGAGATGGCATATTAACTGTGAAAGCAATCACATGTATATGAACAACCACTCAAAGCAAAAGTGTCAATGAAATACCTCCTCATACTTGAAGAGTCTCCTAAAGCATGAACACAAGAAAACAGGATTTAAAACCAAAAAAAAAAATATATATATAAATGCACAGAATTCAAAGGCAGGCCTGAAGGCAACTGAAATCATTTGCCTTCACAACCCTGATGGGAAGAGAGCCTTTAGAAGGTATTTGCAAGCCACTACAGCTTAAAGCTGTTATCAGACCTGAAACCGCTTGTTTCTGTTCCCATCAAAAAAAGATCAGTAGGCCAAAGTGATCAACTTTTTAAAATTGAGAGCTGTCTAGAAGCAAGAAGGATGTTAGAATTGCCTAAGACAGCTGTAGACATAACCCTTTTAAGTGTTCCATGAGTAATGTCAGCGAGAACAGTTTATCAAAACTAGATTAGTAAGAATTATTGTCGCTTCTACTAAATCTGATATTATCAGATGAAAAGCATTTGGATCCATAGACCTAAGAAATATCAGAAGTTGAAAATTCATGAACTAAAACCTTGAGAAGAATCGCAAAAAAACTATTTATGCTTAGGAAGAGCAATAAGGCAGTGGTAGTGGCACGAGGCAATATCAACCACTTCATCACCCATTCTTGTCATCTCCTAAGGGAAGACAGGAAGACACATCCGCTGTTGCTGCAGAACGCTAAAAGGTTAGCTGCAAGAAATAGCAGGAAATAAAAGAAATAACTTGGAAGGAACTGGGGGGCAGGCTGTTATACCAGGAGCACAGATAGAGCTGTACTACAAGGACTGGGCTGTAACCAGTTCCAACAAAGCAGCTGCAGGTTAAGTGGGGCTCTGCCACAACTGGGGCCAAGTTCTCACCGGCTTCTTGAGCACACTGCAGGAGTCCTGCCTGCCAAGCACTCTTGCAGGACTTAATGTCTGTATTCACTTACAGCTTTCCCTCATGTAACCATTAAAATAATCTCAGCTTCCTTGTTAGCAGCTTAGAGTCAAAGCTGTGACTTCCATCAGCCCCTTTTTATTTCACTCACACAATGACCACGCTTCAGAGTAACTTTGCTTCCAATAACACCGCAGCCTGAACTCACAGTGTGGGGCAGTCAGTCAACACATTACCATTACATATACTCAGAGATTTCTGTTTTACTTTGCATACTTAATTCAACTCTTCCCACCTCCCAAGAATAAATGAAGATCTCTCCTATTTGACATATCCTTTAAGCACTGTAAGAGCACCAAGGTTGCACAGACTCTGAAGCTCCCCAGAAAGCCCAGTGGCACCACCAGGAACACTGTGCTCAGGCAGTGAGATTGTCTTCTCTTCTGAGTTCCCACACCAAAGATTTACTGTCAGCTAGTAATTTTATTCATTTAAAAACCTTCCGCTTCATCTTCCACAGAACTTAGTCCAGTCCCAGCTAGCAGAACTTATCAAACAATGCTTAATGAATACTGAGATACACAGAAGAAAAAAAAAATAGTGTCAGCACACAGAGATAAAGAATTCACTGGAATACATACACCTAAGAAATGTTTCACCAGACATGGTTCACAGCACCATGCCAGGTACTGCAACAGTAACAGCCTGCTGCACAGCTGGAACTGCAGTTGTGCCCTCCCCACCTTTACAGGCACACACAAAAAGCTCCTGCTTGGCAACCAAAATTCTGTGAAGCTACAGAAAACATCATTAACAAGTATTACTTTCACCAGATGACTGCTCTGGTTACTCACACAATTTATGTCAGTGTTAAACTAAGATACAGTGCAGGGTTTTGGTTTGGGTTTGTGGATGTGAGGCCACCACAAAGACAAACAACTCAGCTATCTTTAAATAAAGCAGTGTGACAATTAACTCAAAGAGGCCAACAATTATTTCAAGTTTGTTTTGAGGCAACAAGTCAGTAAAACATCTTAAATAACCACAGTGCAGAGGCAAGTCACATGTGGAATAGATTTATGACAGGATCAGAAGCACAGCATCATTTTAAAACAGATCTGAATCTGAAGAAATGTGCAGTTTAACTTCCCAGCAAGGCTCATTTATTAGTACAAAAACTCAGGTCTTAAAAATCTTGGATCTCTAGGACACCCTCTCCCACTAGCTGCCAGCACCACACATGGCTGCAGTTCCCAGTTGCGCTGCTTTGACCAGCAGCACAGGGAACAAGCAGAATCTGCATGTGCAGAGTTAAATTCTGGCTTACCTCAATAGCATCTTACTGTCTTTTCATGACCTTCAGATTAGGACAAAGCATTCACAGATTTTAGCTGGAGAAAGGTTGATTTGTTTCAATTTAGCTGTATAGGCATGTTCAACTACGCGTTCAACTGCTCCTCCCCTCCTGACACTGAAGGAGCCCAGAAGGTGCATCAGTGCCTAAAACACTCAAATCCAACAGCTGACCTGTATCACGCTTTCCTAGGTTGTTCTGATTCTGATGAGCTACTCACCCTTAACAAAGCCAGATGGGAACGTGCAATTCAGACCATGAGTGAATAAAGGTTTGCAAATTCAAATCACCAGACTGGAGAAACACCTGCAAACAAGCTTCCATCACTTACTGCTGCACCCTAAGCCACACATAGGGTTGTAACTTTGGGAAAGTGTAAAGCCACCACAACAGCCAGTTTACACAGTAGCTGAATACAAACGGGAATCACTGTAACAAAACCAATCTGCACCACATCTGCTAGCAGAAAAGTCCCATTTTCAACCAGGAAAATAATTCCAGTTTCATGCACGCAGTACCAACAACCCAGTTTTATAGCATTCACACACAGGGAAGAAAAACAGAGTGCTGGCACTGGAAAGTAACCACCTAATAAGCAAAGTGTTATCTTTAAACTATGCAGAACTGTACAATTCCGTACAAAACACGGCTGTTTAGCATGGAATAATGTTAAGAGCAGCTCTCCATTTGAAAGCTGCAGCAGCTGTTAATCAGCAACTGCATTCTTCCTGCCCCCAGCCCTGCCCCAGCACTATCAGCTTTACATAAACAAGAGGAGGGAGAACTTGTTTGTTCCTCCATCCAGCAGGTTCATCCCAGTTTCTCCTGCTGAACACAGCAGCAGAAAGCCTAACGAGAGCCTAATCCCATCACCAAGTTTGGATTTGCAAAGCAAGAGATGCCAACTAGTGGACGGATGAAGGTGATCTTGGGGAAGAAATAAATGAGATCAAGAGCCCCACATCAGCAGCTTTACAAAGTCACCTTACACAGAAGATGGTGAAAAATGAATAGTCATTTGGCATCTTTGCTAAGTAGACTACCACAGAGGGATACTGGATTCTGATTTAGGACTGCTTTAGAAGCAGCTCTCAAGGCAAAGGATTTCATACCCAGCACACTTTGTCAGGGAAAAGACTGGTTTCCTCCCACCTCATTTTTTGATGAAAGAAGAAAAAAAAAAAAAATAAACCTCACAATTGGTAACACCATTAGCACTTCAAATATATTGATTTTCAGCATCACCAAGAGAAAGAGTGGAAATGTTCTCATTTTTACAAAGGTTACAAATACGAGTGTCACTTATAGCCAAATATTCTCACCAGAAGGCTTTTTTTTTTTTGTTACCTGAAATACCTTCTTTGCCTTTCCCACTT
>WBMW01003417.1:425003-439338 GCA_013396635.1 Penelope pileata | reverse complement strand
AAAAAAAAAAAAAAAAAAAAGGAGGACAAACAAAAGCTCTGAACCTTCTCCTTAGAAGTTTAAGGATCTCAATAGTGCAGCACAGTGCAGACATCCAACCTGGACCACTCTCAGCTCCACTCACGTTGAATGAATCCAGATTGGGGTTTTCTGGCAAGGGAAGAAGAGCTGAAATGATTCCCACCAAATGCCCACCTACCCAACAGCAGGTGTTCAACAAAGTATCCTCAGCATTGTTTCAAAGGTAGTTAAAAGCCTTTCTGAGCCAGAAGTTGTATCTGTATTTAATAGCTAGGAGTATCAGCCTCTTCAACCAACACTGACAGCAAGTACTGAAGTTAAATTAGTTACGGTGTGGAAAAAAACAAAAGCCTGATTTAATCTATTTTAAACCTATTGCCCGATAACTGGATGCCAACTTCCTGTTCCATGAAGGAGAGCTGGTCATTCCCCATTCGCTTGTGCCACGTTATTTATTTCATATACTTTTATCACATTACCTCTCAAGTGCCTAAAATCCAAGTCTAAAATAAGTAGGTTAGTATCCCATCTATCTCTGCATTCCAAGATGTTAAATCCTTTTAAACATCAGCTTCGTCTACGATTAGATGTCATTGAAAGCAGGTACGTTTATTAATTTGCTACCCAAGAAACTAGGTCAACCATTTGCTGAGCTCCATGCAGATTCTCTAGAAATGAGCTGAAGAAGGTGATGGTGTAATGGTGCACCTTTAGAAAAGTCCCTTTTCTGTCACCTCTTCCATCTCTGCTTTCCTGAAGGTCTCTTCACTTTGCCTGTTACTCAAAGAGCAAACTTGTCAAGCACCACAACAGATCAAGAATGAGCTTATAGGGTACAAGTCCTGGATCAGTCATCATAACTTTACTTGCACGTCAAAATATTACGAACTTCCACTTTCCTCAGCTGCACTGAATGCTACAACAACTGTCTGTGTGGCTGTGCAAGCCTCTCCCTGCTCAGAAGAGATACCAGTTGTGCTTTAAAAATAAATAAAATCCTGCTTTCAACAGACAACTTCAAATGGCAGTGTTATGGGTAGCTCAGTGACCAGAGGAGCCATATTTCAGAATAATGAGATTAGTTCAGTCTTTAGCATCTGTATGCTACACAAAGATCCTCTTTACACCTCACCCAAGGACTGAGAAGAGCTAATGCTTCAAAGTCACCAGGGGGTTCAGTTTTTTGATTATTTTTAATTATCTATTGTAAAGCTGCACTTCAGAACACCATCCATACTCCACTCTAGAGGACAAAAACAGCCCTTCAGGAACATACTCAACATGGCATCATCCCTTTAGACGTGGGAAAGGTCATTCAACACTACCCGTAAAATAAATGGAATAAAAGGAAAATGTGCAGCTACTCTATCAATGTTTACTGTATCTTCTCCTTCTTTGCTATCATGCTACTTTTAGACTAAAAAAATCTTCTGTAAAACAAGGTGTTTGTTTTTTTTTCCCCCCGACACTCACCATTTAGGCGCCTAAACTGGTACTGAGTGCTAACTCATTTTGCATCGACAGATGACAGGAATCACATCCAGGTCTGCAAATGACAAGTGATCTTCAGACACCAATGGACTCAAATGATTTTAATTGGGGGAGAGTGTTTTCTTTTTTGTTTTACTTGCATGCAAGACGGCATTAACAGCAATGTCTTTTTCATAAAACCAAGAACAACACCCAGCAATGCTTGCCTTATTTTCCATGCACAGCACAGTAGTTTTACATTTATTTAGCAACAACACTGAGCCCTCGGCAAAGGTTTGCCGTAAGCTCAGAACAAGAGAACAGCCTACATTTCATGTTTCCTTCCTTCAGCAAGGTTGAGTCACATCCTTAGGCCTCCTTTTAGAAAGCTAACAAACCATGTTAAAAGAAAAAAAAAATACCTTTAATGGGAAAGCCTCGCATTCAAGAGAGCACAGCACTGACACGGGGCACAGTTCAGTCCCCTGCCTCATTTTCTGCAGTGACACAGACAGGAGGACTGCACACCTCTTCTCCTGCTAGAAGCAAAGCCTGGCTCTCTTCATAGACAGCTTTGTCAAAGGCTATCACAGATAAACGAAAGGCTTTCACATTTATTAGGAGCAAATTAGTGCAAACCAGTTCCTTGAAGATACTTTGTTAAAAACAAGTCCCATCTAGGGGAGAAATCAGAGAGTTCAGCCACCAAAGCAGAACGTCTTTCTAAAGAACAAGTTCAGTACTTTTTTTTCCCCCTTCAGTTCTTTTAAAACTTCAAATAAAACAAAGATTTTATCCTACTATATTTTAAGCTGTGACTGCCAGCAGAAGAAACACTCCTCCTCTCATTTCCTCCCTTGCACCACCACAACCACCCCTGGTATTGGGGGTAGAGTTCCCTGCTTAAAGCTACCATAACCCTAAAAGTGAGTTGAAACCTGGACCAGTTTCCCAAGCTAACATAGTGCAGGGTAACTGCTACATGGGCTGGGACAAACAGAGCTATTAAGCCAAAACAAGCAAGTTTCAGCCTTAGACAGCTACTTCTACTTATGCAGCATGCTGTCATAGTTCATTTCATCGCACCAAAATGGACAGACCTCTTCACCTCATCTGCATTACACACTTGTATGATCCAAACAACTCAGCCTTTGGCATTAGAGCATCTCAGTCAATAAAAACAACAAAAAACATTCCAGATATGCTGCTATAGAAATAAGTTGTATTTTTCAGTGCAACTTTCAAATAAATACTTGTTTCAGAATCTGAAACAACTACTCATGTATCACAGAATATTTAACATTGTGTTTAAATGTGTATATTCATATATATCACATATCAGATTATACATTGCTATCCATACCTTCCACTGAGTCAGTACATGAGCAATGAGATGTGAAAACCCCTCACTTTCTGACAAAAGTGGTAACTGACCAGACCTGGTCCCTGTTGCCAGGCAAACAGACAGGGAGGGGGGGACACTTCCATCCTTCCTGCTCCAGGCAGGCTAAAGGCCCTGAGGCACTGCTTCAGTCTTGGTATGCACTCTGTTTTTCTGTAAACTGCACACAGATTTAGATGAAATTGATACATGTAAATCAACTGTGATTGGGGCAAGTCTCATCAAGCGTGAGACAGTTCTGGAGCTGGAACTTTCGGAAATATTTTCCAAAATTTCTTTGAAGTTAGTAAAAAAGCAAAGCAGCGTATTTCTAACTGTGACCACACAATTTCTATTTCAAGATTAAATCGGTCCCATGTCGCAAGGTACACAGTCAATTCTTTGGAGCAGGTGCTACAGAAAAGGAGGAACTGAGCACTCGGTTTCCTGTGCAGAGGACATGGCTGCTATGTCAGAGACACTTCCCCAAAAGGTTCTCTTTTCAGAATTAAACTACAAAATAAGAGTATGTAAAAAAAGCCATCTAAGAACAGAAGATTATCTTTTTCAAACTTGTCCAGCAAAAGGAGATTTTCAAAATTACTCCCATACAGCTCAGAAATCTGTCAGTGTGAAGCCCAGGAGATAACCAAGGAGATGTGCATCTTTCAACAGGTGTTATCCACAGCCCCTGACAAACACTGCTTACCCTAGTCACTGAAAAAATTAGGAAATATTGACTTTGCTTCTACCACCATTAAGATGTTTGCATTATTGACCTTGATAATCTGTTTCACTGGAAATCAAGAATGTTTTTTTCCCCTGGAAGCACTGTTTTGGAAAGGATAAGAAGAGCGCTGTTGCTCTTCACAGAGGCATAAATAAAGGTTCATTTATGTATTGTAAATCCTACTCAGACTCAAAAGGAGCATTTGTCAAGAAACTAGACTACTACGGGCACAGTCTGCCCCAATTACAAGTACTGAGAAGCCCTGAGAACCACAGTGGAAAGAGAAAAGCCCTCTCCAGCTCAACAAACCAAAGCACAGTTGCAACAAAACCTCTCTGGACTCCTGGCCAGCCCAGCCCCACATAAAGAGCTGGAGAGCAACCCCAGTGAGTATGCATCTATCGCTGAACTTGAGCAGTCAGAAGGGGGCAAAAATAAAATCAAAAGGGAAAGCTCAAAGACGAAATTTAAACTATTTCCTTTTTCAGGCAGCTCTAGCCTCAGTTTTACAGCAATGATTACAAGCATTGCCAACACTAAATGAAGGAAGCACTATGACAGCAACCAGAGCTATCCCACTGCTCAGTCAGGCAACGCACGGTGCAGGTACTCTGAGCATTTTGTTGTTACAGATGTTCAGAGAAGAGCAACACAGAGAAAAGCGTGCTGGGTCAAAACAAAAAAAAAACACAAGGAATGTTCCCTATGACAGACATTTCCTGAAGTATGAGCAATGAGAACATTCTAAATAAATGTCAAATAAAAGAGGATTAGAAAGGACAGAGCAATAAGAGCGAAATTACCTGAGCAGACAGGAGCATGAAGTCTACCTCCAGTTACTTCTATGTCACTGCCCACAGGCAGCACAAACTTCAAGTTTCCATGATAAGCCCATCCCCTAACAGCAGTCTCAGCAACTCAGGAAGCTCAGCACAGCTGACAGCAGTAACGAAGAGATGATGTTACACACACTGACTGCTTGATGAAAAAACCACTTTTATTAGGGGCTCTCCTTCAGCAAAAGGCAGCACTGAGGTGTAGGAATCAGTGCTATGAAACCTCCTAAGGAAATGGGGAAAAAAAGGAATGTCTTAACCAAACCAGCTTTAAATCAAACAAAAACCAACACAAGAGTGTCCAGAAGTATTCTGAAGAAATAGCTCATTTATAGGACACTATCCTAAATAAGAAAGATGACTATTCAGTCATCCAACAAGGATTTTATTATCCCTTTTTTCTCTGAACTTCCAAAGATGAGCTGTAACACTAGCTTTCAGTAACACTGAACACTGTCCTTGAAAAAAGATATACTTAAGCACCGTCACAAAGTAATAATCATAAGAAAAATAAGTTATTAAAACATGCCTTGAATTGTTAAAGGACAACACACCATAAAAATGGAACACAATAATTTGCCAAGGACAGCAGTTTACAAGGACTAATCTTCAGGTTTCTTTTTTTTTTTTTTTCCAAAGCTCTGATTTAAAGCCAGGACCTAGACCAATTCTAAGTGCAACAACTGTGCTTTTTATTTTGAAGAAACCATTTGGCTTATTTTTTCCCCCCACATGCTGAAGTACTAGGGCAGAAGATGACGTTCTCTGAGCAAGTTACAGCTATATAATCATGGAAGCTAAGCACACATTACTTGAAGGCACAAAGCAATTTCTTGTTTTTTCTGAACCTACTACATATACAACAAGACAAAATTAAGCAGCTGAGCCTATTGCATATAAAACAACACGACAAAATTAAGCAGCACTGAGTCATTCTGGCAGCGGCGTACAGCCGACACATTGTGAAAATTGCACTATATTGTGCTCAGAGTGTTTGATTTCCTGACAACTGCCAGCAACACACAGCGTGCCCCGATGAGCACACACACACTTGCTCCCTGGCAGAGAGGATCTGTCCCCAACAGATGGAACAAGAGCAGAAGCAAAGCCAATAGCGCTGCCGTACCAACAGAGGCCTGAAAATCACTTAAGCATTTTGGCCAGCAATTAAAATATTGGTTTCCTAAGAATGTGTTGTTCTACATCAGCTCAAGTTTGCATGGGATCCAAACTGCCCCACTGGAGCACTCTACTGAGATAGAGCCAACTACACCGTGCAGCACGTGGGCACATCCACTGCTACGTGGGTGCGTGGCTGGTGTCTATATATAAAAACATACAGACACACATCTATATGCAGAGACTAACTGTAAGATACCAAGTATATTCGTGTATTGCATTCCCATCCTCTTTTGACAGATGGCCGCTGGGGTTTGTTTGTTTGTCTTTTTTTAAATTAAGTTTTATCATGACTGTACTTCCTTCTCTGTTTTGGGGCGGCTCCTCCCACCTGACTCACCCCCATGCAGCTCCGCTTCAGCACGCCGCACTCCATGTGCCTCTGCCAAGTGCCACTGCAATTCTTCTGTGAACTGAAGATACTGAAACTGCGTAAATCCGCCCCCAGAAGTAAAGGTCGGTACAGCTGACAGATCACACAGCACACAAAAACCTATGTAAGGCCACAAAACAGCACATGAGGCTCGGGTTCTTTAATTTCTGTGCATGTGCCCTTTGCAAAAGGAAACATTACTGTTCAAAATGAAAGCCCCTCAATTTGTTTGTCACACACCCAATATCACATCAGCAGCCAGCTGTGCTTCTAAAGAACCCAGAGTACAGACTGAGTTTTCAGACCAAAACCACCCCTGTGATCATTTCCTCCCTAACAGGGCACAGAAATCTCTGCTTTATAGACTCCAGGTATTTGTTAGAAGTGAATGCAGAGCTCTAAAGAACCCTCCAGCCAAAGTGCTCCTAGCCCTGCTAGCTGCAAAGCTGATCAGCCAAATATTAACTGAACAGAAGCCAACACAGTAGGCCTGGCAAGGAAAGGCAAAAAACCACAGCTCCATCAGCAGAGGCTGCTGTTCTTTTCTTTACCCAGGAGTAAACTTTTTCCTCTTTTAGAAATACTACGCAGCTTTCTAACCAGCATCAGCCACATTCATAGCACTTATCTGAAGCAGAAGCTTCCCAGGCAAAGCTGGATGATGAGGTAGGAGGAGAATCCAAAAAAGAATAGCAAAAGGCATTTTACTCCTCCTTCCAGTGACAGAATAAACTGATAGGGTTCTTCTGAAGAGAAACTCAAGAAGCCACGGGGCTGTACAAAGCAGCAAGCGCTTATGGTTCCTCCCTTCCAGCGGCCGCAACAGGGCTGCCTCTCAAATGGAGCAGCTCAGCAGAGCTATGGAGGACTGAAACAGAGCCCAACTGAGCAATAAAAACCAGCTCACTCCTCCTGCCTTCATGATACAGGATAGAAAGGAATTCATTACCCCACATTCTGTTAATAGCGCTGCACCACCAGCAGCTTTGCCGTAACACCTGAACACCAACAGGTATCTTCTCACAGCACCTGGAAGTTTGACTCTCTAAGTATGGCCCTAAAGCTGTGCAACTACAGCACAGCTTAGGAATGCAGGAAACAATGCTATCTACATCAATATCAAAAGTTTATGGGAGTCACTAATAGCAGAGCATGAGCTCTTGAGAGTCGCACAATGCCAGAATTAATCCTTCCTCATTTCTCTGAGCAAGCAAATATTCGCATAAGAAAAAATAACACTAGAAATAACTTTGCCTTTATAGCAAAATGAAATGGATGTTGGATGTGTTCTGCTGTTCCAATAATCCCAAAGATCTCGCTTGCTGCCACATTCTCCAACTCTATTATGGTAGCTGTAGCTCCAAAGAGAAAAAATGAAGACAAAAAGTTAGATTAAAATGGAACCACAGCAAGAGAAGAGCAGCAAGTGTGATAGGGATGTGGCTGCAATATGTAAACTACTCTAAAAAGGCTCGGGTTCCAGTCATTTCTAGCCATGCATGCAGAACTATCTGAACTTCTCTTCTTCGTGCCTTTGCTCATGTGTAAAATAGGAAGCCAACCACTTCCTCATCTCTCAACATCATTCTGGTAACAACCGTACAGACACCAGCACCAGACCATCCAAGAGAAAATTAGTTATGTTTCTGGAGCAAGATCTAATGAGAGTATTGCAAGATACTAAAGGATAGAATTAGATGAGCGTCAGTCACATCACCCTGGGGATAAAGCAGGGCTCCCAACTGAAGAAACAGCACGCAGCTGTGTGTTCAAGGCTGCCTGCCTTCCACGTGCTCTGCTCCCAGCCTCACTGAAAAGACCACGCACACACCCTGAACCAGGAGAGAAGCCTGGTCCATTCATCCTCGTAGCTGAGTGGCACACAAATAGAATCAGAAACATTTTCTCAGTGCACCCATTTCTATCACTTCACCACATATCAGGTTCAGGTGGCAAAGACATGCTGGCTACTAATGACAGAGGAGAAGACTCAGTACGTTTTATTTAACTGCAGTTCATTCCCTACAGCTTTTCTGACCCTAATTTTTCCTTCAAGAGTTTCTTGCCCGAGAAACCCACATCCCTCCTGCTTCTCCTGTCAATCCTTCTCCTCATGAGTTCTCTCCCATATTTCCTTTGTCCAGCAAGTTCCTGTTTCCCTTGATGACTTCAATCTGCTGAGTGAGAGACAGATTAACACCCACCATCCCTACTCAGTACCTCCCTCAGTACCTGACTGACAGCCCTCACACAGCCCACCAGCTCCCAACTCATTCTCTCCACCAGTTTCTGAACAAGCTGTCCTCCAACTCAGTACCAGACTCTAGTTCTTACTTTTTCCTACTTTCAGCTCTAAACAAGCTGCTCCTCCTCCCATCTTACTGCTATCACTTCTCACCTCGGTCACAATCTCCGTCCAAGCCCTTTCCTTCCCCCACGCTGCTGGGCTGGACGCATGTTTCTTAGAGCACAAGATTTCATAGGGCTGTCACGTGGTCAAAGCAGCACATTTCAGACCGGGGATGGGGAGAAGAGCAAAGCAAGAGGCACAGCCCCTGCTAGAACATCCCACTGCACAGCTCAGGCACACCGAAGCTGTTTGAAGAGCTGTCAAAAAATTTGAAGAATACAGTTAGAACATCTGTTCCCAAGCCTCACTTTTGGCAGCTAGCAAGCTAGTAAAGTACATTGACTGAAATTCCTTTGAAAACCTGACACAATATTAACATCAATAAACAACAGTATTTGCTCAAAGTATTAAGTTTTGATCAGTAGTGTCTTACACTGCCATTTCCCCAGTGTTACTGCCAGTCTCACCTACAGCACGTTCCCCCTCCTGGGAGGCAATTCTACCCCATGCTTCCTGAATACTGAACAGCGGATCGCTTCCCCAGAACAAGTCTGAATGTCGTTAAAAACAGAAACTTCAGGAAAGAAACCAACTTGTTCAGATTTGTTAGGATACTTGGAAGCTCTCAGAAGATCATCCTCTGAACTGCAAGCTAGGAGATACCAACTAGGTCCTGTTATCAGTGCTGAATTCAGCTCTGAACTCTGAGATACAAAGGGAAGCCCTGCTGAAGCAGTACTTGCAGTGTTCATGAGAACATGACTTCAGCCAGTTGCACACGGGCATCAGAAGCATGTTATCTTCTACAAGAAGTACCTAGAGTAAAAAATTGCAAAGCTATTATTGCAATTCAACTGGCTGTTTGACTGACAAACCCCCATCTTTTCAATAAAAACACAGAAGTGGGAAACCTAAGCCCTAAATCAATTAAATACTGTCCAATCCCTGTGTAGTGCTCTGCCTTGTTCACATGATCCTCATTTATGTAAGAGCTCAGCAATTTTATCTTCAAGAGAAAGCTTCATGAAGGCTGGTGGTTACATATTTCACTTCCACATTAAGAAGGAACAGTTTCAAATAACCATATGCCTCAGCACATGAAAGGTGCAAACAGAACAAAAAGAAATGAACTGGCTTTTCAAGCTCTTGCCCAGAACGCACTCTGTGAGAGCGAAACTTCTCAGGCAGACACCAAACAGGGAGGTTTGTTTGTTTGTTTTTAATAGGATCTATGAATATATTTCTTAGTCGTTCTTACAAGCTTTTTTCAGTCTGCCGATGCCTTTGTACAGACAGCTTAGAATTCAGAAAACTACATTTTTTGCACTAAGATGAGTCTAACTCGTACATCAGCAGAAGCAGACACCTTGTTGTCCAACACAAGGAGAGAAATTCCCTTTTGTGTGAAGATGGTACCCTCAAGACTCCTATAAATCTGACTGAAGGCAGCAGCAGTAATCACCCAGTGCCACACCTGGCTGGAAGCACTCAATTACATCCCACTTCTGAAGCTGTACAATTGCTGCATCCCCTCTGCACAGCAACAGGGCTTTCCAGTCAGCTCACTGACAGCTCGGGCTCCTAGGAGCTCATCTGTTACCTCCTAGAGCACACCAAAAAAAGTTACTCACGCTAACACTCCATTTAATTTAATCATCTAGTGCTGAAGGAGAACCAGAACTGCCTCCTGGCTGAATCTAAGAGGCTTTTGAACTGCTCCCCTTCAACAAAACTCGCTCACGGAGTGGCCTCGTGCTCCCGGGGGTGGTTAAGCACCCAGACTGAGGCAACGCGGGCGGTTAAGGACGGATCTAGGACAGCCTTCTGCCAGGCTGCCTTCCACATAAACTGATTACTGGTACAGAACTTCTTTCGCCCGGTGGTCACCAATTCAGGTGGAGAATTTTCTGATGAGAATCAGCCTTCCAGACATACGTATTAGCTGCCTACAGGATCAGGCTTTAGGTTTGGGTGTGGGTGGCAGACAGCAGGCTGCTCTGCAAGGCAGGCTATTTCCAGAACTGCAGCCCCACCAAACTGAGCGCACTCAATCTCCCAAGCTAAGCTGTCCCAGACCCAATTACTATTTGCATAGAGACCACCTGGGAATCCCAACTGCTGAAGATCTCAGCCAGAGAATCAGCCAAACACTTTGTAAATAAGACTACAGAGCACTTCCACTAAAACAAGAAAAAAAAAGCCTCCCCAAGACACACCATTAGAGGAAATCAGTTTTTATATACTTGAAGTTTGTACTTGTTTTTTTTCCCACAGATGTTCAGTCTCTGGTTTCTCCTATAGCCCCATAAAGATTCTGTATAGCAGGAGAAACGCTGGCTCTGGTCAGTCATACAGCATTCCCCAAATGCAGCACCAGAATTGGGGTTAGAGCAAACAAGGCAGACAACAATCTTCCCTAATATACAAAAATTAGTTACAGAACACTGAGAAGAAGCAGCCTGGTACCTAAAATGCTTTAAAAAAAAAAATCACAATTTTATGACCAGTGTTTATGTTTTTAATCAGTGATAAAATTAAACAGCTAAGACCATGCGATACATTCAGCAGCAGCATAAGCAAATGGCAAAGGTTGTACCAAAGGATGGGAGCATGCATTGCACACACACACACACACACACCCCGGACACTATCAGCCTTTGCTTCTTATCTGTGACCGTCTTTGAACCATCCTGATATTCAAGTTATCAGGAAGGAAAGGCAGAACGCACCACTCCACTTTCACCTTCCGACTGCTTCGCCTGCAAGCAGTTTCAGTGTCTCCCAGCGAAGGCACTCGGTGCGTCACGCTCTCACATGACGGAGGAGACAAACTGCTACTTCTAAAAAGGAGAATGCAATTAAAACCACAGGAGACGGGGAACGCAGGAGAAAGCGCTGTAACTAAAAATACTCCCAGCTTTACCTAGTCAGTTCTAAAGCTATTCATTGTTTGTTGGTGGTTTCTGCTAAGCTTTGCTGTTCCTATAATTGCAATACTTCTACCTCCACTAAGCACTGGAGCTGCAAATGTAAAACACTGCCTATGTCAGGCAGCCTGGTACTCTCAGCAGATTTTAGATAGTTTGAAGCATCCTGCCAGCTGCAGCAGCCAACTTGAGGCACTCAAGAGAACATTCCTGAACCACAGAAGAAAAATTAAGGTGAAGTTATAAAAGATCCTGAAATGGACAGCAATCAAACAAGCCACTGCCTTCGTATATGTAAAGAGAACAGCAGACCTGTCTGTGATGGGCACTTGGAGGTGTTAAATGACCAATGACAAGAAAGAAAATATCAATACTCTTTACAGAGGATGTATACATAGATTAATATTAAAGACTTATAAATAAGATGATGGTCTCTTTGCACAAGTGCTCTTGATACATGCAAATGAACGGGTGTTGAAAAGATGTCAAAAGGTGCAGACAACTGGTCATCATTTGCAGCTGGAAAATGCTTTGAAATTAAACCTCCCCTGCCTATCCGACCCACCAGTGCCATGGCTATTGAGTGCCAACGCTTCATGCTCCTCAGCACTTAACTCCTTGCAGCCCGGGCACAGCTTCCACCATCCCCAGTCCCCTCGCTGCCGTCCCACTGAAGCCATGCTGATAGATCTGCAGGGACTCAGCTGGACCATGACCCCTGCCAGGAACACTCCTAACACTCCTCATCCCCACATCCCAGCACCAAGCACTGAGTGCAGCACTGACACTCAAGCCTGGTATAGATTCAGCACTTACGTTCCCTTGGGCTCCACACCTCACCTGCAGTGTGTTTTCTTACCAACTAATACTCTATGAGATGCAATTTCACAATGCTCAAAATATTTAACTTTAAATGTCTTTTCAATATTTTTTAAGATGTCTCACACTATTGATTTATAATATACTTCAGGGCAGTTAACATCACCTTAATAGGCAGAAGCCACTCTTCTCAAGCTGAGCCTGCCAACACCAGTGACTAAAACTTTTGCTGTAATTACAAGAGAGAAAACTTTCAGGAGGGGCAGGCAAGGGTGATAGCCTTGATTTACTCTAGCACTACTGCTCCTTAAAACAACAAAAACTGCTCAATGACTGCTTAAAAAACAAGCCTGACTCCTTGCACACAAGTTTCACCTTTCCTTATTTCTGCTCCAGGTGATGCATTGGCTCCACCCATGCCCCCAGCTGGCAGGCAGCAACAAAATGGCACTGCAGGCTGCCTGCACAGCTGTATTCTCCTACATACAGATGGGCGAAAAAAAATCCTGCACTTACCATGCCCAGGCAGGTACTGAAATCCAAAGTAGCTCCCTACATGCTATCTTCCAAACGACAAAGTCAATTTCTGTTACTGTACCACTCAATTGCACAGCAGTTAGCAATGCAAACATTCCCCACCCTTCAGTCTCTAAAGGCCAGGTCTCCAGCACACACCATTCAAGGTGTCTGTCCCCACACTTCTGATGAAGTTCCCACTTCCCTGAAGTATTTTAATGATTGCATTCAATTCATTTCAAGTTAACAATCTGGCTAAGATGGATACGAACTACCACAGGAGTTGCTCAGAGATAAAATATGAAATACTTTCCTTTTTCTCTTCACGCAGATATTACAGAAATCATGCAAAATTCAGGAAAGGGAACAGAACAGTGACAACTGCAAGAACAGAGCCAGCTGACAGGGTGCTTCCAGAGACAGCCGGGCTTCTGCAGGAAAGGCTTCACGCGAGGAGGCGGAGAACTGCAGAAGACTTTTCAATAATCAGTCACCTCAAGCGGCCTCGGCTGAACTGCAAACAATGGGGAAATCTGGAGCACCTGATGACAAATGGAAGTTATATAACAGAAAGGATCAAATTCGTTCCTCACTTCCATATAGCAGTGACACTTCATGACAGAGATATTTTAGAACTGATTATGGGGTTGTTTCTCTCTGCTGTCCCTATTCTCTGACAGCAAACATACACAAGAACTCTCACAGTTTGACTTCAATAAAATGCCATCTACTCCTGTGCTAAAAGCTTCTGCTTCAATAATGCAGCACCCTCTGTGCATCAAACACACCATTCCCATTTCACAGAACAGCAGAATCTTATTCACATGGTTTGGGTTTTCACTGCTACTCTCATCACACAGAATCCAGGCCGTTCTGCAAAGTATCTCACTGGCAACACGTAT
This sequence comes from Penelope pileata, assembly GCA_013396635.1. Taxonomy (NCBI): domain Eukaryota; kingdom Metazoa; phylum Chordata; class Aves; order Galliformes; family Cracidae; genus Penelope; species Penelope pileata. Next base: position 425,834 of record WBMW01003417.1, on the reverse strand, counting down.
TTGTCAGGGAGAAGCTGACATGCGTGGGTGCAGGTTCCAATCCTGAGAGCAGTGACCTCAGTGCATGGCTGAACCTCTCCTGTCCAACACCCCCAGCTGCCACAGCCTGACACAGAAAATGTTCCTTCAGTAATATAAATAAGGTCCAAACAGAGCACAGAGAAAGAAAACCGTGTAAAAACGAAAAATGAAGTCTGAGCAAAGCAAACTTCGCGGCTGAGAACAGAAATGGTAACAGGGAAGAGGACGGATCACTGCACTGACCCAGATGCTCGGCTGCTTTAAGGGCCACCACACGCCTTCACACGCCGCGTTCAGTTCCACATCGCACCGCCAGGAATTCAGAAGGACGCATCCGAAGCGTTGCTGAGACCCCAGCACCGCACACAGCGGAACGGGGAACCCCTCCCGGCCCCAGCCCAGCCGCAGCCCCCGGCTCCTGCGGCACCGGAGCTGCGCCCGCGCTCCACCGCCACAGGAGATACCGCACCCGGCTGCGGGCTGACGAGACACAACCGAGCTGCACACGTCCTTACTCCTGAATCAAACAGGAGAAAATCCAAACCCAGTTAAAACCTGATTTTATCGGTTACCTAAGGCGGAGGTCAGACTGAACACCCCTGCGTGCTGTCGAGCCCACCCCGAGCCTCTCCGCCTCAGCACCGCACCGCGCCCTCCCATGAGGAGCGCCCGATTTCTGCCTCCCCTCAGCCCCCGGCGCTCGGAGCAGGGAGGGCACAGCCCGAGAAGTTGCGGAGCGCCGAGGGGAGGGGGCAGCAACAGATGGGCGCGGGGCGGGAGGCGGCGCCGTCCCCTCAGGGCCGCGGCGCG
>WBMW01003417.1:403629-424974 GCA_013396635.1 Penelope pileata | reverse complement strand
CCAGTGTCTCGGGCAGGGGCGGGGGAAGCGAAACGGAGGCGGGCGGGCAAGCAGACGGCTCGTGGAGAGAGCTCCTTAAAGGGGCCGCCGGGCCTCAGAGGCGGCCCGGGCAGGGGACAGCCATCTTCCCTGCGGCTCCCGAGCCTCCCCCGCAGCTCCAGGCCCCGAACCAAGCATGTGCGGGCGCTTGCAGGAAAGAGGGGCAGCGGGTTTCTCTCAGGGCATCCCCGCCAGGAGCCCTCTTCCAGGCCTCCCACCTCCCAGCCCATGGCAGCCCACTGCTGCGGGCACAAGGGACACATATGTATATATACACATATATGCACTGACCCTGTCCCCTCAGGGTTCTGTCTGAAGAGGTGGCTGCAGGAGGGCTCACCAAGATGCCCAGGGTGCAGCACAGACTGAGATCTCCTCAGCCCGGAGCACCTCAGAGCTCACCTCTTTGGCCTCGTGTGCCCCGGGACAGCCTCTGCCCATGTTTGTGCTGATGGCAGTGGCCTTCCTCGGTGCAGGGCTGAGCCGTAGCACCCCAAAACAAAAAGCCACCACCTTAAGACACACATTGTGCCTGAAGTCACTGTGTGGTTTATTTATTTATTTCAGCAAGGCCTGACTCAGGGGTTTTAAACACTTACCATGGGCAAAACTGTGATGGGAAAGAGCATAAAGCTCCTTCTTAGCAAAAAAACAGGATTGCTGACTTAAAGTCATGCATAAATCTTCCCAGGTGGGTCATGTTTTAAGATCTAAGCAAAAAAAAAAAAAGGGGGGGAGACATTAAATCCTGCAGTGAGCTCTGAGGTGCTGCAGTGGCACAGTGTGCTCTCCACCTCCCATAAAACGTAAAGGCATGCAAATTGTGTTGAGGAATACAAAAACGTACTTTGATGACATTTTGTTGACTGACTCAGTAATTTCCTCTCCATATACACATCTCCATGACAAAAATAAATTCTGGAGGTTTCACCTTCTCCACGCCTGTCTCATCACTCAGGTTTCGGTGTCATTAAACTCTGGGACATGGCACACCCCAAATGACCTTTACTTCTGGCATAGACTCATTTGCAAAAGCAGGAGGATAACATTGATACCCTGCGTGCAGGCCTGCTTCTTTAGGGAAATTATACACACAGAGGAAGACAAAAGTTCTGCCTTATTTTTCTCCCTCAAAGTTACCTGGAACCTAGACAATTACTTTCAAAACCTTCCCATGAAGTCTCAGCTGACCTTCACATTGAATGGCTGAAGAAGCCAAAGGCCAGTTTACATTACATTGGGTGAGACTGCTCACCTGAGCCATGTAAAATAACCATCTCAGTGAACACAACGCATCTGATTTCAAGGCCTCAGCGGTGTCCCTTTGGTGCTGCCAGGTGCTCTGCACCAGGAACAGCTCACAGAACGCACAGACACAACCAAGACCAAACAGGTGGCTGCCGCTCTGTGCAGCCTCACACAAGCAGTGCTTTACCATTGGCAAAGGTGATTACTCAATCTGAAAAGAGCCATAAAAAACACCTGAAGGCCTAACCACGTCAGCTACTTTCTCTTCTGAAGCCAAATGCCACTCGATAATTGTCAAATAACAGCGAATGCTGAGCTCCCCCAAAGCCACGTTGAGAAAGAAGAAAAACAGAAAGGACTTCAAGGATTTATACCTGATGATGTGTTTCTTTTCTTTGCATTTTCATAGCTGTATAAATGTTAACTTAGACTGATGAACTTAGTTTCTCTCATAATTTGGTAGGAGATAAGAAATACAGATTTAATAAACTAAAAAAATGTATTATGGATAAAATAGTCCCCTGGACACAAAGGATGAAGGTTGTGAGTACGGTTTAGCTCTGAAACCTGCCTGATGAAATCAAAGACATTCACTACATTGTAAATTGAGCCCTCAAATAGCATTCAGATAACACCAGGGCTGGTAAGCCATGTTCCTAATTGCCTGCTGTCTCCACCTAAGCAGGGAGAGTGCTCGGGCAGCCTGGGGGGCTGCTACAGGTTAGTGCAGATTGCAGCAAATTGGTGAGATGTCCAAGAAGATAGGAAAGATGATTTTCACAGAAGTGTATGAGCAGATTGGCAGAAGACCAGAAGTCCTAGTTCTGCTTGTTTGATTTGTGTAGGTGGGTAGGCTAAACTGAAGTGCCTGACATGACTTCTGCAGGAAGAATTTTTTGCAATCAGCAGATAAAAAATCTGCGCTGGAGGAGATGTATGCAACCTCCTTCCCGAGATGCTAGCAGGTCACTACCACATTCTCTTTCTTCTCTGTAGTCTGCAAACGTTTAGAAGTCTGCGTGCCAGGCAAGGAGAGATCCAGGTCCCACTGAGCTGCATGCACTCAATGGAAGCAGAATCATGCTCCAAGTTTATGTTGGATTCATCATCTGTGAGGACTCTCATTTCTCTTAGAGAGAACTTTGTCCTGTTGTACAGAGCTAAGGAGACAATGCAGCCAGCCTGAGCAATGGATGATTTTTGATGTTCGGAATATTATACACTGCTTGGGGTTTGGAGTGGAGGGAAGCAAGGGGAAGGGAATAAAAACCTCTCCTGCTGCAACTATAAGCAGTTTTATAGTAATATTTACTCTTCAGGGCTCTCAAATTTTAAGATACCCTTGAGTTGGACCTCTCACCTTTCAGGAGTAGAAGTGCCCAGAATCTGAGCGTTACCGATGCTCTAACAGCAGCTGCATACTAAGACATCCACATCCCACGTAATAATTGAAGCATAAAAATTATTGAACAATCTGGAAAATGCTGCATGACTTAAAAACCCACTAATTTTCTATTAGTTCTGCCTTTGCTTTTAATTTCTTAATTGCTCCTTCTGAATATAAAATGACTTTATCAGGTTATTCCTGTGATAAATATTAAAAAAAAAAAAAAAAAAAAAAGAGAGAGAGAGAGAGAGAGAGAAAGATGGAGAGAGAGAGAGAGAAAGATGGTATTTGCCCGTTAGTATCATAAAATTCAGAGTGGTAATAGAACAGAAGTGCTCTTAAGCTCCTAAATACCTGCAGATTGTTTTGTTAGTTGAGTATTGTTGCCAGGTAAGTAAAACTGACCCTTAGGAGAGAAAATGGCTCAGAGCACATTCATAGAGCAAAGATTATTAAGCTCCAGATGTACTATTGGATGTACATACAGTATATGCATGTGTACATATACCAGTGACAAAAGATGACTTTATTTAAGATACAGACAGCCAAATAGGTAAATTAAAATAGAGAAACAAAGCTGCCCTTGGGTACCATGCACAGTTAGAATGATTCGACTACTTTTAGGCTTAATGGTAGCCTAGGGGAGAAAGTCAAAAGCAAAAAAAGAAGTCGTCTTCCCTCATGTGTACTCAGCAGGGACAACAGCCTGCATTGTCCATTGACAACAGCGATGCTTGTACAGTGGGGGGAACAGGACTAACTTTTCCATTCTGTGGATGAAAATGGTGAGCATCTCCTATCCGTATAGATATATCTACACATATATTTAATTTCTCAAGAGACAAGATTTCTTACAGCAAAATTTCAAGACTGGAAAACAGCAGCAGCTTTGCAGAGATCCTTTGTTACACTGCTGTGGTTCATAGCACCTTTCAGATCGGATAAAGCTAACATCAGTTTCTGCCCTCCCCCTTCCAGATTTCTCCACCTTTTCGACTGCTGCCTGGGAGATGAGGGATTGCAGAAGCAGTCACTTTCACACTACAGTGTCCTTTAGGGCTCTCATTTAGGTAGTAGAAATCCTCTGATACAAATGTAGCTCTTCAGAAATATAAACAGTTGCAACAAAATAGGGATGATCAACATAAATTTCAGAAAAGCACAGTCAAAACAAAAAGCCAAGGTCAAATCATTCTGTGCTTACAAGGATGCCTGAAGTGCTTCCTGATACTGTAAGAGCAAACAGTTACAATGTTTTATACTTGCACAGAGACAGACACTTGCAATCTCAAAATGTCCTTTTTTCTCTCAGAGGTCATTTTGATATTTAGGTGGCAAGTGGGGGAAACCATTGCATTTCAGTTCTTTCTTTTTACACTTAACAAACTTGGAGAAGGTGAGAATCATAGAATCATAGCATCGTTTGTGTTGGAAGAGACCTGCAAAGGCCATCCAGTCCAACTCCCCTGCAGTGAACAGGGACACCTACAGCTCGATCAGGGTGCTCAGAGCCCATCCAGCCTGACCTTGAATGTCTCCAGGGATGGGATCCACCACATCTCTGGGCAAAAGTTGACTGTCTCCCGGTGTTGTGCCCCAGTCACTTCACGTGACTAACTGCATTAGTCATCTCCTCTTCTGCCACTACAAAGTCGGAGCTTATTTTTGAGCTCTCATCTCCTGATGCAATTGCTCCCCGCAAATGATCAGCACAGGCTGTCGGTGCAGCATGCCTCAGCTAAGAGCTGCAACACACACTCGATTAATGAGCAGTTCCTTTAAGTCAAATGACGCAGGAGAGTTCAGTGCTGGACTGTGATCAGAGATAAAGGGGATTTTACAAAATAAAGCTCTTTTGTTTTTACATTTTACTGCCTTTCCTCAGCAGTGAGGCTTACCCGTATGAGACAGGGAAGCAAAAAGAGGAATAAAAAGAAAATGGCAGGTGTTCAGCCTGCATTAGAAAGAAGACTGTAGACCAGTAAGCATAAAGGAAGGTGGAAAGAGGAACTGCTGCTTCTATTTTAATCATATTTTATCTCTGCTGGAAAATTGAAAGACAAATTATAGTAGTAGACCTGTTACAGAACAGAGCAGAGCACAGCATTAAATGCTGAGATCTTCAGTCATCTTTTTCAAGTTTATGAAATACCAAATTTCTTCAGTAACCAACACATAGACCCTGTTGTGCTCAGTACTTTGAACCACTGGAGTGCTAAAAACCTCTGTTGTTAGCAGGCAGGTGAGCGGGACAGCAAGAGGCCTGCCAAGCAATGGAGATAATCCAGCATTACCAAGGTCAGCAGCTCATAGCCTCTGACTCCAGTTCCCAGCTTCTGGCACTCAGGTGAGAATAAACCTGACGCACTGACTTTTTGTGATCAGTTCAGTAAAGGTTTGCCCCGGCTCGCTCAGCACAAAGGAAAAGCTACACCCACTTCACCAGGTGCTGGGCCATCACCTCTGTTCATCTGAAGGCACCCAAATGTCACTGCACTTAGTTACTCTGGATGGCAGCTGGAGTATTTAAGTGCTTCACTAAGGTAGACAAAGCTGCAGAATCGAGGTGCAATGGAGGATGCCAGGTGCTTCACTTGACCTCCCATTAGCCCTCAGTCAAGTCAGTTGATAAAACAAAGCTGATCACCAGCACCACTACAGGAAACAAATGCTGTAGCTGAGCTGGAAGCTCTGCACCGACCTCTTTCCTTTTTTCACAAAATGTTTCGGGTCAATCAACAGCGTAATAGTGTTCCAGTTAATGGACAGAATCAATGTTTCAGAGAACAGGGAAGGCAATATTTAAGAGGGCTAGACTGTTTCATTACTCTCTGGAAGAGAAACCAATTTTTGTTTGATTTTAAGCAAAGATAATTGTGCCACCCTGGCGGAAACAAATATTCATCGATTTCATTGAGAATTCTGCCTACCTCAGGAGCATGAGACTGGTATTTTACTTTGATCACATACTTTGTAGTGATATAATCATTGTTTTTTTCACTTTTTTTTTCCCCTAAAGTGCTTAACTCATTTGTTATTAGGAACCCTTAGAACAGCATTCGGTTCTAAGTGATTTTTGGGCTGTATCTAGTTATTACCAAGGGACACTGTCAAGAGACCATTTCACTCTGTCTCAGCTGATCCCTCTGCTGCAGTGGTAGTTAGCTTCCTCTCCAGGTCACAGGGGATGTAGAAAACTTTGAGCAGAGAAATCGGTGAATTAATTAAAGCACCTCAGAGGAGGGCTCTGGAGAGGCAGTCTCAGAGGGGCCAATTTCAAAATCCAGCATATGAATGCAGACTTCACAACACAGGAGTGTAAAGCAATGGTGGGCGCAAGGACAAGTGAAGGTCCCAAGCTGTATCCCCTGCTGTGGCTCTCCTCAATCCCTGGTGACTCAACTGTGACCTGAGGGTGCTCAGCACCCCACATGGCTGCAGTGCCACTCCCAAGGCTGTGCTGTCCTTGTAAAGACCTGGCTGTTCATTCCCATCTGAAATAGCAAGCTGATCAAAGCCTGGTTTTGTAACATCTACTTGAACTACTCTAAACTAAATTCGTCTTCATTTATGATCTGAGCAAGGCTGAGTACGAGGCTGCTGAATAATGAGAGAACAGAAGACGAGGGTTCAGTTACTGGCTCACCAACTGCATCTACCTGTTCAAAACATTGCTATGCTACAGTCATCTGCTGTATCTCATTATACCGTTATCTTCCTGCAAATCCATCATTGTACTCCTGAAAGCAACAGACATTAAAATAATTTTAGTATGCCCAACTGCTGAATGTAAAACATTTTGTAGAAGCCTTTTGCACACATTTTCCTGCAGATCACCCAGTGACCTCACATGAAGCAAGCAAGCTGCCCTCTTTATCAGTGGGACAAGAATTCCCAATCCACCATCACCAGCATGACAGGATTGTTTGGTTTCCAAAGTAAAGTCTTTGAGGGTAATCATTTTAAGAAGCCTGGGTAGCTCAAATGTCAGCAACAGAGTCCTTACTGTTCATATAAGCAGAAGTCTCTCTAACTGCAAAGACAAATTTGCTAGCAGAGGAAATAGAAAGCCAGGACTTCTTCCCATACTGTAATCTGGGAGGGACAGACTGGGAGCAGATGAAGGCTGCTGTAAAACAAAGCATTCAGGCATGCACTTCAGCACTTCCTTTGCTGAGCAACAGAAACCCTGCACACCAGACATCTTTCTCTTCCTTGTTCCTGAGTATGAACATGGCACCTAGGACTAAATCTAGCACCAAACACAGCTGTATAATATTCAGTTAGCAAAAAAAAAGGGAGTAAAACTGACACTGCACATTTCAGTTACTTAAACATATTCTGAGCTCACCCACTGAATGGAAAGAGAATATTTCTTCATATCCAGTTAAGAAACTCCTTGCATGGGCTGGGAAGCACTCTCCTTACCCTAAGCTGGATGCAGTCCCACTGGAGACGTGTGGATTCCTGGAGTCAGAGCTTCGGTGCACTTTGTTAAGGATCGCTTCCCACCCTGACCACATTGCCTCCATAGGAATGTGTCATAAACCTTTCTTTCAATAGGTGGTCATACATACTCATCATTCTAAAGGATTCCTGTCTCAGGCGGTGAATGAGCTAAAAAACTGAAAGAGGCAAAATAGTCCTCTCCTGCAAGGTGCCAGGCTGTAACTCAGAAGAGCTTTTCTGCCACTGTAGCTAGGGGTCCCCACATGGTGACATACAGTGGTCTGCCACCAAGCCAGTCCCAAGCTGCTCATTCAGAGCCAGCCCTGGTGTGTCTGTGAGCCCTTCACCTGTGCAGACAGCAGCACTCTTTGTGCCAGGACCCGCAGCCTACTTTCCCCTGGAATCAGGTTTATGATGCTGGGTACTGAACAGCCCAGTCAGCCAGTGTGCATCACCTCCTGCCCAGCTGGCAACGTGCAAGAAGCAAGAGAGAGCCAGGAGGAACTGCACTGGAGGCAGCAGGGATGAGGCAGGGGAGAGGAGAGCTGGGAACAGCTACGAGCCTAGAGGTTCTGCAGTGAGAAAGCTCCAGGGTGAGATGGAGGGCACACAGAACCCAAATCAGCAGGAAATTGGGATTCATTCATTAGGCTGTTCACGTGACTTTATATTTTTTAATTCTCTCTTATTCTCTTCCAAGCAAAGGCAAATATTACCTGCTTCTCCTGCTTCTATTTTGTTTCCATTTTTATTTCAATCCTAACTGTTTATCTGTTGAACTTCACTTTTAAAGGATGGGAGGGAGGGATATAGGTAAATATAACATTTCTATGGTTTGCTCAGAGAAGACTGGCAGGGATGTGAAAGGATCAGGGGAACCATGTGGGAGCTGATGAACATAAGGGCAGTGAGACAGCCCTAAGTATGCATGCTTCTAAGTGGTTTTAATGGGGTCACTTCTGTCCTAAGGCATAACACAGCACAGTTCAGATGACAGACTCCGGCCCTGAGCTTGTGAAAGGTTTTGCAGATGAGTTTGACAAGCTTGGGTTTAGTGCAGACGGGACTGTGCTCAAAGAGGACCCGAACACGGCCAGATGGCCAAGAGGGGGATGTGTCCCCACCAGAAGATTGAATGGTGACCATGAAAGAAGGCTGATAGACTGCTGGGTGGGAAAGGCATCGTGCCTGACTGAGGCTCAGACAAAGGTTTCAGAAGAACAAATGGATGGCTTTAGAAAGGCTGCAAAGGGAGAAAACATTAGAATATAATGGCTGTCACTGAGAAGGAATGGCTGCTGGTTTACTCTGCGATAAACCTTTAAGTTGTTCAATGCAGGAAAGTTTCAAACCTTCCTCATCCATCAGCTATTCTATCCAGCGATTCAGTTTTCAATATTGTATGTTCTTCTGTTATTGCAGAGAAATAGAGAATATACTTTTGAATCAGGAAGCTGTACACTGGGCAGATAACACCATGGGGCAGTTCAGCCAGCCAGCAGCCGGGAGCTCTCCTCGTTTGGAGCCTTTACCACAAGCCTTCCTCGGTGGAGCCTGTTCTCTCTGCACTGCAGTTCCTGCAACAAGACATTGCAGACAGACCTCAGAGAATTTTGGTAGAATTAATCACTGCTCAGCGTCTTGGAAAGGCTTTGTTGAATTCTGAAAGGTGCTAAAAGCACACACATCCACACATGCACCCAGTTTTAGGATAAATGGATTAAAAATGTGGTCACATGGGGTTCTTTTACAGGAAAAAAAAATACATAGGCATTTACTAGTCAATAAGGCGTGGGTCTTTGTTGGTGCTGGTTTTTATTTTTTTATTTGTTCCCTGTTTGCTTTTTGTAATCTTTAAAAATGCTTAATACACTGCTTGGGAGCTGCATGATTCACTTTAATGCAGATTTAACCATTGCAATTCATTAATTGACTTTTATGTTCCCATTAAATGTTGCAATCAATTCAGTCTTGATACTCCAACTCTTTTATCTCTGCTATAGAAAAGCTCTATTAGCTTTACTTGGCTCAAAAACAATACAGTGAACTCTCCTCAATTATTAATAATCTGTTTCCCCTTCAATAAAGCTTCTTGGACCTTTACTACAGTCCGATGATATATTTATTTGGTGTGCAGGGATCAGAGCAATACAGTGCACTCTCTCTGGGAAAGGACCCAAAAATAACTATCTACTTGATATCAACCCAAGGGATTTCCTAAGGGAATGAGAGTATCATTTCAGGGCGGGTCATCAGTGCTTTAGGAAAATTGGACAAATCTGTGTCTGGGGAACAGATGCCTCAGGGTTTGTAAATGTGTGAGGAAACCTTTCCCCTCTCGGTCACCAGTTCAGTTCCATCCAGCACAGCTCTGACTGGAAACCATTAAACACCTAATGAACTTCTGGGGCGTCCTGGAGCAAGGAGTGGCATTCCTATCAGATACTTACTTACATCTTGGAGCCGATCCTACTCAAACTGCAGTCTCAATAGTAATACACAGACACAGAATCTGAATGATCCTTCCTGGAAAAAAGCATGGTAGACTGAAGAAAGTTTTATCTGCTAAATGTAGAAAGTAGGCTTCCTCTGGGCTGGCAGTTCAGCTTTAAAATTACTAGAGCCAACTGTTTATTATTTAAAAGGCATAAAGTAATGTATTACAAAATATATGAATACTAGAATCATAGACAGGCTTAGGTTGGAAGGGATCTCATCCAGTGCCAACCCCCTGCCATGGGCTGGGTGCCATCACTAGCTCAGGCTGCCCAGGGCCCATCCAACCCGATCTTGAGTGCCTCCAAGGACAGGGCACCCACAGCTCTCTGGGCAGCTGTGCCAGTGCCTCGCCACCCTCCAAGTAAAGAATTTCTGTATAACATCTAATATAAATCTCTCTTATTTCAGTTTAAAGCCATTCCTCCTTGTCCTATCGCTATTTGCCTGTCTCCTGTTTATAAGCTCCCCTCAGGTAGTGGAAGGCCACAATGAGGTCTCCCCAGAGCCTTCTCTTCTCCAAGTTGAAGAAGCCCAGCTCCCTCAACATTTCTTCATAAGAGAGGTGCTTCAGCCCTCTGATTATCTTCATGGCTTTTTCTTGACACACTCTGACAGCTCCACTTGTGTCCTGGCCTGCATGCTGTACTCCAGGTGGGGCCTCACAAGGGCAGAATAGAGGGGGACAATCACCTCCCTCTCCTTGCTAGCCTCCCCCCTTTCGATGCAGCCTTCCCAGCTGCAAGCACACACTGCTGGCTCATGTCCAGCTTTCCATCCACCAGAACCCCCAAGTCCTTCTTTGCAGGCTGCTCTCAACAAGTTCTTCTCCCAGACTGTACATATACCGGAGATTACCCCAGCCCAAGTGCAACACCTGGCAGTTGGCCTTGTTGAACCTCATTAGGTTCACATGCACCCACTTTTAAAGCCTGCCCAGGTCCCTCTGGATGGCATCCCTTCCTTCTGTTGTATGGACTGCACCTCTCTGCTTGGCATCAATAGCAAATTTGCTGAGGGTGCACTTGATCCCACTGTCTATGTCATTGATAAAGATGTTGAAGAGCACCAGTCCCCAGTCAGACCCCTGGGGGACACCGCTCGTTACGGGCCTCCACCTGGACATGCAGCCATTCATCACAATGAATCTGGCTGCGACCACCCAACCAATTCTTCATCCACCAAATAGTGCAGCCTTCAAATCCATATTTCTCCAATTTAGAGATAATTATGCGGTGCGGGACCACATCAAGGGCCTTGCACAATTCCAGGTAGACGTCAGTTTCTATTCCTTTGTCCACTGATGCCATCACTCCATCATAGAAGGCCACCAGGTTGGTCAGGCACAACCTGCCCTTGGTGAAGCCATGCTGGCTGTCTCAGATCACCTCCTCATCTCACATGTGCCTTAACATCTTTTCCAGGAGGATCTGCTCCATGATCTTCCCAGGCACAGAGATGAGGATCACCAGCCTGTTGTTCCCTGGGTCTTCCTTTCTCCCTTCCTGAAAAATGGGAGCGATGTTTCCCTTTTCCTACTGGGGACTTCATCTGACAGCCATGACTATCTGACAGAACCTTTCCTCACAAACCCCATCAGAAGGACCTAGAAGACTTGTAAACCCACACTTGTAGAGTCTCAAATCTCAGGGAAGATAAAGAAGTAAAGAAGGATTTGATTTCATGCCTGGAGGCCAGTTTTGGGAGACCTGGGACTCCGGAACTGCTACACACTGCACATGCAGCCTTGATGAAGGTCTGCCTGGACAAAGAGAAGACAAATGCTGAGCACTACAACCACAAACCACAGCTGTTGCTGGGAATTGGCAAGAGACCAGGGAATGCTGGGAAGCATAGATGGCCTGCAGCAGAAGGTAGAGAACTGAGTAAGGCTCTCTGAAAGTGACACTCTTTTATTCAGCTCCTGGTGCTTTTCCATCCTGGCATCTGGTTTGTGACAGCACATGGGAGGGACAGCACGGTGCAGTTCTATGGTGCATTCTTCTAGGTTATGCTGGCACTGCTCAGAGCTCTGTGGTCCAGGCTAGGAACTGGAAAAGCTGGAACCAGGCACTGTGGCTGCTGCTCAGCTACAAACCTCAGACGTGCTCGGGTGCTCCAGTTTCTTCATGCCCTTTTGAGTAGAAGCTCTTCAGGGCTCTCTTTATGCACTTCTATGGCACGCAATCAAACTGCGCTCAGATTCAGGCAGAGTCTTCTGGACAGTGCAGTAACACAAAGTGCAAAGGGCATGCAAGTTTCCATGGCCAAAAAAGGTAAAAAAAAAAATATGAGGAAAGGCAAGGTTTTCTGTAATGCTCACCCTCTTTTGTTACCAGTATGTGCAAACCTAGCTATTCCAGTCCATTATAATCAACTATCTTACACTCAGTGGCAGGTGAAATGTCATACCTCAGGGTATATTTTCACTGCAGTAGGCAGAGAATTTGTCCTTTAAACACCCTTAGTATTAATGGGAAATTGATCCAGCAATTTAAACTCCAAGAGATACAAATGTCTCTTGTGGGACCATTTTCAAATGTGTTGACATTTTGATTCACAAAATGAGACACTTTTAAAAACAAATGCAAATTCACTTCATTCAGGACTTAAGGTCAGCTGTGTGCAGGAAGAGAAATGTGCAAGGAATGTTTAGTACATTTATCAAGTATCTTTTAATCTCTGTATACTCAAGAGCTTAAAGCGACATCGGAGAAAGGAAGGGCAATTTCTGAAGTTCTCTGTATTTCCCAGTACATCTTCAGACGATGCTGGAACCCAAATACATTACAATAATGGTGTCAAGGGCAAAAGGAGGGTTGGAGATAAGGGACTGAGTTTTATTGACCTCTAAAAATACATCTTTTGCATTCTTCCATCTCTGAAAAGCCCTTATCCTGCTGAGCAACACCTGGGGGAGTTGTCAGTGTTTTGCTGATGTCAGTGCAATCCACTCCAGGACTGGAGCCCAAAAAAACAGTGCATAACCAAAACAAAATGCAGTAAGAGGGGGCAGCTCATCTGGGACCCAGGCAGGGGCTCTGGCCACTCTTCCAGCTCAGCCATTATTCAGAACACTGTGAAAAAGACAATCTAAACAGACATTTAGGATGGATCTACAACTGACTTGCAGAGAATGAGTTCCTCGGGGCTCAAAACTTAACTTCACCTTCTGAAGCCTGAGCATCAGTTTGGGCTCCATCCTACAGAAGAGGGGAGGGCAGCTTAGGCGACTTGGCCATTTGCTGGACAACAACTACCTCCACCCTGCTTTGACCAGTATGAGGGCGGCATTGGCACAGCTGCACAACAGGATACATGGGGACAGAACACAGGGCTTGTTTTCCTCCACGCAGGGGAGAGAAAGGGCTCTGATCTCACCCACAAGGAATCAGCAGAGGAGAACAAGCGCTCAGTAAGTTCCCCTCTGAGGTCCCCCAGAGAAGCCCTTGCCCTTCCCCAGTGGTGGTTGCATTTCTGGGAGCTGCTGCTCAGAGGAAGTTGCATGAATATGGGCCCTGACTGAGAACGATACTTTCCTCACAGACACACAAACAGCACCGCCCAGCAGAGTTAAGAGGAAGAGGAAAAGCCCCAAGCCCTGTGCACTATGCAAATGACCTTATTCAGCTCTATGAAAACAACTGCCCAGGAACACCTCCAGGCCTGCACAGCAGTGGGTAACTGATCACCCACAATTTTTTTGGTGGCTTTATATTAGAACATCTCCAAGGGCAATCCATGGGCCTCCTGAAGTTCAGCATGCCCCTGGGATGGGCAGAGGTACTGCCAGAATCAGGTCTTTCCTACAGGACATGCTCATTTGAGCACAGTATTTTCCTCCTGGACCTTGATTCCCTTCTCGTGCTGCCTCAGACTGGCTGCTGTGCTGCTGGAGAAACATTTGCTGGTCCTGCATCAGCTGCACCATCTCCCGAGAGCCCCCCACAGAATCATGCAGCCCCCACCTGAGCAGCACTCCCAAGCTGAACATCACTACGAGTACATTGACCAATTGCTTCTCACATCAAGTGATTTATAGAAAGAAAGAGAGAAAGAAAGAGAGAAAGAAAGAGAGAAAGAAAGAAAGAAAGAGAGAGAGAGAGAGAGACAGAGAAAGAAAGAAAGAAAGAAAGAAAGAAAGAAAGAAAGAAAGAAAGAAAGAAAGAAAGAAAGAAAGAAAGAAAGAAAGAAAGAAAGAAAGAAAGAAAGAAAGAGAAAGAAAGAAAGAAAGAAAGAAAGAAAGAAAGAATCAAACAGAACCTGAACAAGCTAGAATAAACATTTTTTGTATGCATAGCAACTCCAAGTCCTAGACGTAATTGCACCTTGAAGGCATAAATGTCTTTTAGATGCATCACGATTCCTGTGATATCCAGGGATACAGCTGGGTAGCAGGAAATCTAGAACAGGTGCAATTGAACCTAAAGCAAGTTGCTCATAAAGGCAATGACAGCAACACCAACAACCAGGTGTCTGATCAGCTGTGGGTACAAGAAGTCCTGGGACAAACTGTGCAGCTTGGAGCCATTCCTAACACAAAGCATCTCCTTTCAAAGCAGGAAAGAAACTTTTTCCTGGCCCTTAAATAGAGATGTGAGCGGCTTCTTCATTCACAGGGAATCTGACCAATGTTCCCATTTGACAGACTGCTGTAGGCTACTGCCAGTGGATTTCTGTGACACCCTGGGCACACTTACAAGAGAACATACAGTAAATATTTCTTTCCTAAGGCCTCAGCGCAAGCAGGATGCCAGACAAACCTACTAACGCACAGCAGATCATATTTGGGCATTTGGCCGGTACTTCAGAGGGAGCTGGCCATCTCAGGATGGGCAAAATAGGGTTTCATTGAATCACAGACTGGTGTGGGTTGGAAGGGACCTCAAAGCCCAACCAGCCCCAACCCCTGCTGTGGGCTGGGTGCCACCACCAGCTCAGGCTGCCCAGCACCCATCCAACCTGGCCTTGAGCACCTCCAGGGATGGGGCACCCACAGCTCTCTGGGCAGCTGTGCCATGGCCTTGCCTCCCTCTGAGTGAAGAATTTCTTCCTAACATCTAACCCAAATCTCCCCTCTTTTAGTTTAAAACCATTCCTAGGATTTGGGGCTGCTATTTATTTTCACTCCTCTAAGTTTTTCTGATTAACCTAGATCTGCCACCATGAAAACCTCACTGGAATTTGCAGATGGAAGAGGCGCTCCCCACCACGCTACTCCTGGTGTCTCTGGCAGGGCGCAGAGCTGGGGGGGAACGCGGGCCTGGGGCAGCCTGCAGCTCTCCACAGCACGACGGACGGCAGGCGCCATTTTGGGCTGGGCCCTCAGCACCGCCCAGGCCCATCGCGAGCCCCCAGCACCATCGCTGCCAGAGGCTGGGGCACACAGCATAGCCCTGCTTGCTCCTGCACCCTGTGTGTCTTAGCAAGGTGACGGGGCAGGAACAGTCCCTGCGCATGGGGCAAAGCTCTGCAGTCACTGCCAGCAGCTGAACCCTCTGCCTCGGGCTGTTCTGTGAGGCAGCTCCTCGGTTTAACTGCACTGGAGCAACGCCATCCCTTTGAGTAAACTTTTCAAAGCTGTGCTAAGGCATTGTTTAATTTTGATTTCCAAGTGACCTCCAGTTCCTCTGAGCATGCCAGGGAAGGCAGAACATCCACTCCCAGGAGCTCACCTCCCAGCCAGGGCTCTCGCTGCCTGCTCGCAGCTCTGCATTCCTGCTTCCCGCTGCACCCCGACACAACGCAGCCACCGAGCCCTGGCTGTGTTTCAGATTTCTATAGTTTCAGACTAACCGCAGCTCTCCTGGCTCTGGGTTTCAAAATCTCCCTGTCTCAAGCATGTGTGTACACCCCCAAATACACAAACACACACACACAGGGCCATGTGTCACCTCCAGCAGCAGCACCAAACAACTTCACCACCACCGCAGCTCCCTCCCCAGCAACCCAAGATCCCTTTTTTCTTATCATTTTTCCCTTCACCAGGAAGTTTCTATGCTTTCCTACCAGTCTGTTGCCTTCTAACTCATGCAAATAAAACTGGGTCATGCTGCAAGGGAAAATGATGGCAGGATGTAAAGTGAAAAGTGGACCTGCCAAGAACCAAGCAGACCGAGAGTTATTCTTGTAATGTGAATTATTTAAGCAGTGGGTTTCTACTGCAGCCCCATTAATAGCAACACAATTACAGTGGCGGAAAGCAAACCACAGCTGGGGAGAGGAAACAAGAATGAGCGTCTGGGGGACACTTCTCTCGCCCAGGAAATGGGAGGTGGAACCAGGCCCATCCGGGCTCTGACAATGACTGACTTCAGTGCAATGCATCCAAAGTTGCGTTCGTGGCAGTCAGGCAAATAAATTAAAGGAGAGCAGCGAAACCACCAACCACTGCTGACACTTCATGTTGGCACAGTGTTAGTGGCTTTTGTGCAGCTCTCTGCTAACTGCTGGCGAAACTCTGCAGAGAGGCTGCAAGGACACGAGCGGGACGAGGCCAAGGAAGTGCAAGCTGCAAACCTCTGCCTGTCCTCCCCAGCAGTCAGCTGAATAGTAATTCTCTGTTGATTTGCATAGACACAGATAGGACTGTTCTTTCTAATTTTAGCTTTTGCCTAATTTAAAACTACAAGCATGCTATTTTCATGGGTTTTTCCTCACTTTTTGATGGACTGTAAGCTGTCAGATGCACCCTATATAGCTGAGAAATTGGTCTTGTCCAACGGGAGGTGGGAAACATTTCTTAGAAATAAGGAAATGGAAGAAGTTAGCCATTAA
Organism: Penelope pileata; assembly: GCA_013396635.1. Taxonomy (NCBI): domain Eukaryota; kingdom Metazoa; phylum Chordata; class Aves; order Galliformes; family Cracidae; genus Penelope; species Penelope pileata. The sequence continues at coordinate 408,578 of WBMW01003417.1, read as the reverse complement.
AACATGCTGTTAAGCTGTAATGTGCTGGGCTGAGGAAGGGAGTGGGGACTCCAGCCTGGCTGTGCTTCGCTCGGGGGAGGCCTGGGCTGGGGCTGGAGCATGCACCCTCCTCGCACCCCACATGCATGACAGCCCTACGTGCCCTGTGTCCACAGCTACACACGCAGACAGCACCATCCCTGAACTCACACAGTGCCGTCCTCCCTCTTTTGTCTTCATTCCCTCCACTCTGGTTCCCATCACTTGCCTATGCTCCTCTTGCCCCTGAACAGAGCATCACTCCACAGCCCTTCTCCCTGCTGCTGCACCTTCACAGAGTCCCAGCATGGCTGAGGTTGGAAGCACCTCTGGGTCCACCTGGCCCACCCCCTGCTCCAGCAGGGACACCCACAGCAGGGGGCACAGGCCCATGTCCAGGCAGCTTTTGGAGACATCCAAAGAGGAGACTCCACAGCCTCTCTGGGCAACCCGTGCCAGCGCTCTGTCACCTGCACAGCACAGAGTGCTTCCTGATGGTCAGACAGAACCTCCCGTGTTCCAGTTTGTGCTCATTGCATCTTGTCCTGGCACTGAGCACCATTGACAAGAACCTGGCTGCGTCTTCTCTGTACCCTCCCTTCGTGTATTTAGAGACATTGATGAGATCCCCCCTGACTCTCCCTTTCTCCAGGCTGAACAGTCCAGTTCTCCCTGCCTCTCCTCACAGCAGAGGTGCTCCAGTCCTTTGACCATCTTGGTGGCCCTCTCCAGTATGTCCACGTCTCTCCTGTACCGGAGATCTCAGCACTGGACACAGTGCAGCCTCACCAGAGCTGAGCAGAGGGGAAAGGACCCCCTGACATGTGTAGGCACCTGCTCCTGCCCCTGCTCCTCCTCTCACCCACAGATCCATCTCCTGCAGAAGTGAGCAGATGGCAAAGTGCTGAGTCTGCCTGACCAGGCAGCGATCCTGCACACAAAGGGTACACGAAAAACTGAGGAGCGGGAAATGTTTGTGAGAGGAAGTCAGTGGGTGGAGGGAAAAGCCTAGAATGAACAAAAATCAACAAATAACACACTGAAACATGAGCACCCAGTGCCCAGCATGGGCAAAAGGACACAGGGCATACAAGATGCTATGCAAATACGTGCAGTCTATGTAAACATGTGCCTAACGCATGCTGGGAGCCAGGAGGCTCTCCCAGCCCAAATGCACCGATGCCGTCCCGCTGAGCATGGACACAAATCTTAGCAGTTATTAATAGACTGCATGCCCCTGCCCATTTTAATTTAGTACTTTCAAGTAAAGCACTTTAAAGATAATATTTTAAAAAAAGGGAACTGTTATTTCTAGAAGAATCAAACAGGAAGCTCAGCTCTGCTGTCAGTTTTTGATAGAGCAACAGTTCCTCAGTGAAGATCTCTCCTGGTCAGACGGAGCCCTCAGCCCTAGGGACGCCATTTCCAGTGTCTCAGCCCATTTCCTGTGCAATCCCAACCTGCAAAACTGTCCTTCCTTGTCTTCTTTGGGAACAAGAGTGGCAGTGTTTCAGTAACACACCATGGAAGACCTTTTTTCCCCAGAGGATAACAAAATGGACTAGAAGGGACTGCACCCAAACACGGCCCGTTCTGACCGCTGAGATCAGCCCACGAGGGCTCAGCGCACACTGGTGAGAAGCCCACAGCTCACCCCTCCAGCCACTCGCTGCATGTGATTCGTGCCACGGCCAGGCTGAAGGAGCAGTCCCCAGGTACACAGCAGTTAGGACACGCACTCAGACTTGCCCAGCTGTGGGTGCAGCTCATTCTCCTCCTCACACATCTCCAAGCAGCCAGGGCTGCAGGGATCGCCTGCGGATCATCTGTTTCCACCCACAGGAAGGCCAATGCACCACTTTCATTTAAAAACAGGAACACGAGCAATCTGAGCGTTGTCTGTGTATTATTCCCCAAATTTGGCAGGGGAGGATTTCAAATGCACATGCTCAGCCCGGCACTGCCGCCTCAGTTTGCTCCTGGAAAGCAGCGCGTCTGCTCGGCGGGTTACAGTGATTGCTCCTGACAGGTTCTTCATGGCATCACAACAAATTAGGTCACAGATTAGATTTTCGTAGTGCAGATTACATCTACCGCCTATGATTTTTTCTTAAATAGAGAGAGCTGTAGCCAAGAGGTTTGGGCTCAAGACTGGCAGCAAGGCAGATGCAGGGCTCCCCTGGTTCTGGCTGAGACAAAAACAGTCCCAGCGACACCCACAGAATTCCCCATTTGCTGCTGCAGTCAGAAGGCTTGTTGCTCTTCCCCTCCACCCAGCAGGCCTTGGGGAAAAGAGTTGGTTCCCTCAGTACCCTGGGGGAGATGGCAGTGCAGCCCTGCAAAGCAGATACGCTAAGCAGCATTTCTTTTTCTTTGAATGCATTTTTTTGATGGCAGAAAAGCATCTGGTACCACATAAAAAACTGCTGGGAACAGAAACCAAAGCTGTGTGTTAGGCTTAACCCACCTCATTCCTCACGGTCACGCGTACGTTCGCTTTGAGACCTCCAGAGCAGAAAGAGGGAAAACGAAGGAAATAAATTCAGGCGTGTGGTACTGAAAATCCCAAATAAATAAATAAATAAAAATAAAATTTTAGGGAAAAATGCTTTTAAAAACACACTCAACAGAGACAGTGAAACAACTCAGGAATCAAAAGAAAATCTGCACTACATCCAGATCCGCACCGGGCAGTGCAAAACAAAGGTTCTGAACAGCTGGGCAGCCGCAGACACTGTGCAAAGCCATCATGGAGCACAGCCTGCAGATGGAAAGCCCTGCTCCAACAGCTGCACTGCAGAAGCCAGGAGTGCTGCAGGCTGCTCCGAGGCCACCGCTGCGCCCAGCACCGCGCTCCTGCAGGAGCAAGGCAGAGCCCGGCAGCCACGAGCCTGGCTCAGCTCCTGGTGGAGCTGCACAGTCTGCAGGGCTGCAGCGATGCAGCTGATAAGCTCACAGCCATGGTAAGCACTAAAGGAAAACCTAAACCAGATGATCAGGAAGAGAGGCCTCCGTTGGAGCCAGCCTCGGAGACAGGCACCATCGAAATGACCTTCAGCTGAAGGAGCCGTGCTGCTACCACGATGGGATCGCACTGCTGAACACTTTGCTTGGGTGGATGAGGGAAACTCTGGGGCTGGATTGTGTGTGACTGAGCACACAAGCAGGGGGAACAGGCTCCCTTCCTGCTCTCAGTGAAGCAAGAGAAGCACGTGGTGTGCCCGTGCGCAGGTTTGGACAGGGCAGCGCTCAGTGCCCTTCGCGGGTTGGCCCCGTCCAGGTGTGCTGCCAGCCTGAACCCCCAGAGCTGCTGCTCCAAAGTGACCTCACCCCTCAGCAAAAGTTTTGCACAGGAAATAAGCTTTTGCTTTCAAAATGCTCTGGTCCTTTTCTCCAACAAGCACAGGAAGTGTCTCAGTCAGACATCGGCCTCCATTCTCGTGAGCCACGACTCAGCCTCTGCTACCTCTGAGGAAAAGAAATAGAGGCGAAGAGCAGCTGTGCCCTCCCACGCCCCATGGGCTGCACGGAGCCTTCACTGCCCGCAGCACATCGACTTCCTGCACTGCTGCTTCTGCCCGCACCCGTGCTTAGAGGTACAGAATGAAGCCTAATTATTTTTTTTCCTCAAACACCGTGTGCATTATTGAAAATCCATTGTACAAGCTCTGTGCTGAGCAATCCGAACTATCGATCTCGTTTAAGGAAACAGATGGCCACATGGCTCCTCCGTGCCAGGCAGCACCAGGATCTGGGGCTGTATGCCCAGGAGGTCCCTCTGAGCTCTGTAACAGAGCAGGGTTCCTCTGAACAACACAGGTTTTGGCCAAGCACTGAAAGAAAGATAACGTCGCACTGCCTGTGGCATTCCGCATCTCTTCAAAGAGCTTTTTGGTTTTGCAGAGTCATTAAGGTGGGAAAAGACCCCTAAGATCATCTAGTACAACCATCCACCCATCCCCACCGTACCACTGAGCCGTGTCCCTCAGTGCCACATCCTTGCGGTTCTTGAACCCCTCCAGGGACAGTGACTGCACCACTCCCCGGGCAGCCTGTTCCAGAGCATCACCACTCTTGCTGAGAAGAAATTTTTCCTAAAATGTAAGGAGCAAATGTAGAGTTTGGATGAAAGAGCAGCATCATTCCTGGTTTAATCACACACTTAAGAAAATACCCAACAAGACGTACCCTAGTGCCTTCCTGGGGTCATCCAAAGAACGATCAGTTTTTCAGAGATGAGTACATTTTTGCATAATGAAAGGGTAACACAGCTCTGTACCCTGCAGCCAGTCAACGCTTACAGTTCAGGGGTTGCTTTGTGCTATTTCCTCTCCGTTTCACCACGAACCCTTTTGAAACGCCACCGCTTGCCTAAGAGCTGGGGCAGCTTTCACGCAGCCCTGATGGCGGCCGCGCACGGCCCTGCCCAGACCCGGAGCGCAGCATCCAGAGCAGAACCCCGCGCCCATTGCCGGCCCAGCACCCTTCTGCAGGGGCTGAACTTTAGCTGTGAACCCAGCGACAGGTGTGAGATTCGCATGGACAACAACGGCTGTGTGGCCTCCAGCATGGCCTCTGTCCTCGAGAAGGGGATGACCCAACGCAACGCACCCAGCGTGGCACAGTCGAGGCCATCGCCGCCACTCCGCGTCCCAACCCCCACCCATCGCAGGTGCAGGATGGGACACGAACCATGGCCTCATCCCAGAACCCCGGCTCAGAGCCACTCTGCCACAGCGCTTGGCTTCCAGGGGGCTGGAAATGGTGGAGCCCTTGGGCAGGAGCCTCTGTCCTTCTGCCCTCCGGCTGCTTGGCAGGAGGGTACCACAGAGCAGCATCCCAACACAAGCGGGCCCCTCGGCACGGGGGAACTGAGGCAGCCCCACGCAGAGCACAGTGCCCCAGTTCTGGGCCTCGCAGGGCTCCGGGCC
>WBMW01003417.1:288721-403556 GCA_013396635.1 Penelope pileata | reverse complement strand
CGCCCTCCCCTCGGCGCCCCCCGCCCCTCACCTCAGCCCCGTGCCTACCTGGGCGCGGGGCAGCCCGCGGCTCGCAGCCCCGCGGCTCGCAGCCCGCCCTTCCGCCTCGCCGGCGTCACGGCCACAGGTTGGCTGCCGGCGGCGGGCGCGGTGCCGCATCGCTATAAAAGGAAGCGGCGCGGGGGGAGGAAGAGGAGGTCCCGGCGTCTTCGCTTCGCCGCCCTCCCGCTCCCTGCCGCCCTCGCACCTGCCTCGCCCAGGCGCGAAGGGCTCAACGCGGCCGCCTCACAGCCGAGGGGCTGCGGGGGCTCGGAGCCCGCGGCCCTCAGCGCAGCCCATAGAGCGAGAAGGAGGGCTGAGGCCCCGAGACGGGGCCCGGACACAGCCATTGAGCAGAACACATCACCACGAACCCACGGGGCTTCCCTGCCAGGGCTGCTCCCAAGCTAAAACCAAAGCTGAACTCTTCCTTCAAACCCAAACAGCTCCAACAGCCAAACAATCCAACAGCCTCTGGAGAGACTGAGGCACTTTGTGACAGCCCTGAGGCACCTGCATGGTTTCTTCTCAGTTTCCTGCCAGCTGTTGGTAGCATCCCGCTCGCAGGAGGGGGGAGGATTCCCCCAGAGCCAGGGACCCCATCCCCACCCCCAGGAAGCGCTGCTCAGGGTGCGGCCGAGCTCTCCTCCAGCGACAGATGCTGTTGTCCTCCTGCACCATCAATCCCTCTGAGAAAGGGATGGGGATTAGATGGGTAGCTCTTAAGGTATTTTCTTTAAACAGCATTTTTCTGTCCAGCTTCACTGTCAGCAGCTCACAGGGGGTTCACAGAATCATTACGGTTGGAAAAAACCTCTAAGATCATCTAGTCCGACAACCAATGCATCCCCACCATGCCAACCGAACCATGCCCCTCAGTGCCACATCTCCATGGTTCTTGAATGCCTCCAGGGACGGTGACTCCACCGCCCCCTGGGCAGCCTGTTCCAGCGCATTACCGCTCTTTCTGAGAAGTTTTCCGTAATGTCCAACCTGAACGTTGGGTTCTGATGCTGCAGCTCACCCTGCAGCCCCAGCAGGGCTCTGTGCTGTGGCACGTAGCTCTCTGCCACAGACACATTGGCTACAAATCGTGTACATGGCCCAATGCAGATGGGAAAGGCAGCAGCAAGGCTGGAGGCAGAGCTCCTGGCTCTCACAGTCAGGTCAGTAATAGGACTGTACTTGGTACCTTCCTTGATATTATCCCATCCCTTTCATACAACTGCACCAGGTGAGCAGCTAAAGCTGTGGCTGCAGCGTGGGCAGATGGCAGCTGTGCAGAGGGAGGTGATGACCAGGGGGAGACCCCAGGCAAAATTAACTCTGTTCAGGGCTGTACTTGGCATGAAAAGCGCAGAACATCACTACTGCAAAATGGCAGGGAACAAAACCCTGCTCTCCAAGGTGTTGAAATAGAGGGGGTTCTTCCACCCCAAGATTTATTCTGCTTTTCAGCCCAGCTCCCTCTGCATCCAGGCTGCTGGACCTGGTAGCATCTCACTCAGACAGATCTGGTGGCAACACAGGTGCTGAGCTGGAAGAGCCTGAGCAAAATCCAGCCTTGTGCAAGGCACCTATTCCACCCCTACACCAAGGAGGTAGCAGAGGTACCAGCACCCCACACGAGGGAGCAGATATGGGGCTATGAACCCTGCATTCTATAGAGGCAGTTTAAGCTTTTCCTCCAGTAGCTTTCTACAAAGGTTGGCCCGCTTCCTACAGGGAAGACAGAAGGTAAGGCAGATTTCTGATCCAGGTTCTCCCTTTCATCCCCAATTTCTGTCCCCAGTACTCAGAACTGCCACAATGTCCCACAAGTTGCACCATGCACCTTTCTCCAGCTCCTGGATGGGTTTCCACACAAAATCTCAGCTGAAATGGGAGCACGTGGAGGGCACTTTCAGGGAGGAGCTTCAGCCTGGTTACTGCTCGGCTGCCTGGAGCTCTTTCTTTCCTGTCTACAGCTACTGAAGTAGAGCTACAGCTCTGAATTCAAAACTTGCAGGGAATGAAAGGAAGGCGAGGAGGCATTGATGTCTAGGGCCACAGATGAGATAGCATCTATTATAGACAGGTGATTACAGGCAGTATAATCTGTCCTAATTTGAAAAGCTGATGCCTGCTTTCCTCTCTGAGGTGTCTTTGAAACTATGTGGTCCCGGGGGCAGCAGCTCACTCTGGAAGTTGGCAGGCTCCAGCAGAAAGCCTTGACAAAAACCCTGCCTGACCACCAACCAGCTGCTGACTTCTGTGCGAGCTGAGCTTGTCCTTCTTCACTCTGACGTTCAGGAGCACATTTCAATACTTTTCAATAAGGAGGAGGTTTGGAATTTTGTTCAAACACCAAGAGCTCCAGCTCAGGGGCAGGTTTACACTTGGTAAGGTAGCAGGGATGGGGAGGCAGGGAGGGACAAAAACCATTACTAAATGGGTTGAGAATAGCCTCAGACTTCAAGCTACAGCATGCTACTCCTTGCTGTTTGAAGTTTTCAGACAGCTCTAATAAGTTCTTGATATAGTATTCCCTGGGAATCATACTGGAGAAATTAGTTACCAAAAAACCAAGTTAATGCTACTGCGTGAGTGGAACAGAGGTAAATATAATGCAGCAATGCCTACATGCAGCCATTCTAGGGCAGCCTCGAGTGCTCAAGGGTGAATCATTTACACAATATGGCTGTAAAAGAAAATCAAGTTTTCTGAATTTCTGGTGGTAACTGAAGCATCTTTGAGCTTTGGGGAAAAAAATGCAGGGGAAAAAGAACCTAAGCCACATCACTATTCAGCAAAAAGTAACGGGCGTTAAGGGGAGGGGATGTTTCTGGTCACACACTGCCTGCACCAAGACCAGAGAAGGCAAGAATTGCACAGCAGCATGAACTGGATTTCAAGTTCCAGGTAAGTTTCCAGCTTGTTCAGAACACTCAGCTGTCAGGCAGCACACCAAGCTGTTGACTGGCTCCTCCTCTGCTCCAGCAGGGCTGGCAGGTGTGAGAGCCATCACAGGTTCTTTGTCCCTCACCCCCACTGCTGCAAGAAGCCTGGAAGCAGACACCTGCCTTACTGTGTACACTGGGGTCTGTTCTGTGATGTGCAGAGGAACAAGGCACAGCCTGTAAGGTGACACACTGTCGGTTTTGGTGTTGCTGGAACACCAGCTGACGAGAGCGAGGCCCAGCTCGCAGGTCCCATGCACGCTGGGGGCTGAGCCGAAGTGCGAGCTGAGAAACGGCACCCAGCTTCTCTCTAGAAGAAACTGGAGCGCTCACTCAGCAGATGGCCGAGCTCTAAATCATGTTCTCTATAGCCCTGAAAGAATTGTTAAGACAACTTGAAATAGTTTGTATTAGATAAAGTTTTTGGCTTACAGCTATAGAGATGAAAACATCTTACAGTCCTGTGTGCATTCTGTATCGATCTGAAAAGCCTCCGTCTGTGTTTTAGAAGGGCTAAAATAAGTGTCTCAAAGGCATCCCAACAGCCTAAAACTCAAGAGTAAGCCAGTTCTCTGTAAGAAACCAAGGTCTGAAGCTGAACTTCAATATATATGAAGGGGACATTAGCTCCCATCAGGTTCTGGTTTCTTGCTGTCTGTTACAGGGTTACCTGCCTGGGGCAGGAACAGCCTGAAGCGATGACCTTGAATCAGGGCAGTGTGTTGGGAAAGTAGTCATTTTTATTGATGCTCAAGTCAACTACCACTCAGAACTAGAGTCTGGGAAAAGGAGAAGCATCTGAAAACTACTAAATTATATTTATAGGGTTGGAGCACTTGGTACTTTGAGGGAGGGGGTACTTCAGAGATCCACTGATTGGTGCTTTCAAGGTTTGCACCACTTTCTCTGGTGTTGATTACCAGTCTCTGTTCAGCTATAAGCTAAGTTTGCCATGCAGAATGGACAGAAGAAACTTTACAAACCTGAACATCCAGGGTGTTCTCTGGGCATATGCTTGTCTTGGCTTCTTCAGCTCCAAACAGTATATGAAATATCTACCTCAACTTTGGCTTGCAAAATGAAATCGTATGTCAGTGAAGAGCAAGTAATATAAGTGGCGCAAAGACAGGTATTGGAACGCTACCATCTGAAATACTGCAACAACGTAAGAAATGAGCACAAGTGGAGTATTTAACTAAACTGCTTCCCCTTCCCCCTGGTCCCTATTTCATTCCCTTTCTTCCCAAATGTGTAGCCTCTATAAATCAAAAAGCCCCAAACTAACTGAGCAGAATATTCTATGGAGAACCCAGGCTATGTACAGTGCTGAAGAATCTCTCTTATCACAGCAGTCTCCTGAGCCCTGCGCTGTTGCAGTTACTATTTTTGACACAAACCAGATCTGATAACTCTACACTCCAACTTTTCCTCTAGCTAAAAGATGAGAAAGTAATTTCCAGTGATTGTTGGAGCAGCTGGGTGTTAACTGCAAAACTTTCAAGAACTGAGTCAGAAACTCCACGTGCTGGCTCAGAACTGAAATTCTAAGCGATAGGGTCATCTCCATGCAGGAGAGGTTGCTACTGCTCAAGTCAGTTTGAGGGCTGCTGTTGGGTTTGGGAATCCTGCTCACGGACTCAGAAAGGTGGCACAGCCAAGGGCCACGCAGCTCTTTTCAACCCGAAGGGCCAACTTCAGCACACCGGGCTTTCCCCAGAGCCTACCACAGCCACAGAGAGAGCACATCAAAACTCATGGACAAAGTAAGTGTTTTGATGCTAACTTTAGTAAGTAAAGCTTTCCAGATAAAGGCAATCGCATCCATATTTAACAACTGTTAAACACATTTAATCGCATTATATAAGGGGCACTTTATATTCAAGAGAAAACGTTTCAAGTGTTGAAGTTCTCTACCTGTTTGGAATGCAGACTTTCTCCCTGGACGATATTCCAGTTGACAAAAGGGCCTTGTTCAGATATCTGGGATCAACTGAATACATTTATTCAAAAGCAATTTTAAATATTAAAAAAGTAGAAATTAACACATACAGTACTCAAAAAACTGTCACATTAAATACATGTGAATAGACATGTGTACTGATGTTTTACCTTAACATTCAATGAGAAGTCAAGATTTTAACTAGTGGCACAACCAGATCTGATTTCTGTACATGTTGATGTTCTATGTAATAAAAAAATAAATAGCAACTGTTGTTCAACAGTAAATAAGACATCATCTGCAGAGCATACCTCCCCCTCTGGGGGCACCTTCCCCTGGCCCTCCCCCCAGCCCCTTATCAGCTACTTCTCCATAAAGATTTAGACTTTCCAAATACTATGTCATGTACAAAATTGCAGACAGTGGCTCATTGAGTTCAAATATAATACTGTACTTAAACTCAATCAATATCATACATTTTCAGATTTCTTATGACCCACAATAAGCCAGAATAAACAGAACTATTGTTCCCGATGGAACGCATTTAATTTTATAAAATGCATATGTATACTATCTTAAAGAGCGTAGAAAAGAATAGACATTTGATTCTACATAATTTTACATGCCTAGGTTTTCTTTATATGGTTTGCTTTTATCAGTTTATTTCAAGATCACTTAAAAATACAATTGACCACAAAAGTGAATAGGTTTTGTTCTTTAATGCAACTTAAAACATTGTATTAATGGATAAAATGGAATGCTAAATAAATGCTAATCCTGACTTCCTTTCCATAGAAAACAAAGTCTGAAATACTGGAACTGGTAATACTGAAGATTAGGTGCCAGCAGGCTCGCTCACACATTTTTTTTTAATTATTATTATTTTTAATAGACCTTTGTCATGAACGATAAAACCATTAACAGTTGATAAATGTGTTTCCATTTTTTCCACATGGGGTTTGGACTGATGTTTGATTCCGTATTAACCACAAACAGAATTAAATATTCACTGACTACAGTCTTGTAAAACTGAATTCAAAATGAAAGCCCTCAGAAAGCCTGAAATGTGCTTTTATGAAATGAAAATCTTTCCATGCAGCCAAGACAATCTGCTCTGAAATAGCAGGGCATGTACTGAAGCCAAATAACATTTAACACAAGGAATGCAAAGCTACATATGAAAGTCACAGAACCTGCTACAGACAAACTATGGGAAAAACACACAATTGCATTATGTTTCAAAGTTTAAAAAAAAAAATGTTGAAAGTAACATAGGAAATGAAATTTTTGGTAATACATTGAAGTGTTTTCTGGCAATGCAACTTTATACCAACTTTCAAGAAACCTCCGGTCAAATGCAGCCTTTAATGATTTTTCTACCAATTAGCTTTATAACAACAACATTTGCTAGCTGGTGCTTTGAACTGAGACTCCTACAGCTACCATTCAGTGAACTCTTCTAAGAGCAACTTGATAGCTGCAATCTGAGTTATATCATTAACAGCCTGATCAAATGCATGAAAGGTCATTAACTTCCACTTTTCTAAAGCAATTAAAAATAATTTAAATTTATCCTTATACCACCACTTAAGAAATTTTATTTAGGTAACTAACTTTTAGCAAGGTTGAAGACAGAGGAAAAAGAACCCACAAATCAGTTTTCAAAGAGCCAATTTAGCTATAAACAAATACTGTCGCAAGCTCACATTAATCTGAATAGCAGTTAAAATGTTTTTTCTTCAAATGTAGCTATATGACTACAGTACTACTTTTGTACAAAGGCAGGTTTCAAGTAAGCATCTAAATGCATGCATAATGTCAACAGTCAACATTTTTATAAAAGTCCTTGGTTACTAAGAATTCTGTGAAAGAAACCAGCGAATTTCACATATATCTACTAAAGAACAATATGACTAATTTTCATTAAAATAAGTTTTTGAATGAAAGAATTTTGTAACTTTTCATAGTGAGGTAATATCACAGGGGAACTGCAATCACAGTTTGGCATAGGTCCACATAATATAAACATGAAATGCAGTATGCACACCATAAAACGTTACTGTTATCTGTAAAGTCAGTGAATATTTGTCTTCATAATTACACTTAACTGAGCACTATATTAAATAAATACCGAAGTGGGTTTCATAGCTGTAAACTGCATACACTTATAAACTGCAGACTGATTTTTAAATTGTCCAAAACCATTCACTCATTCTAACTTTCTGCTAATTGGATATTGAGAATACCGAGTTATTAGGAACAGTCATTTCTGTACAGGTACATGGTTGATGGAGACCACCTATGTGTGGAAAGCTGGCAGTTCATACATATCTGTAACAGCAAAGACATGATGGAAGTGCTAGATGCCGAGGATGGCTTCAACGAACCCAATAAGGCGTGCCAGGTTCCAAGGCTACCATAATACTGGCAAAGGCAGAATAACACAGTATATTTACAATACATATAATTCAACCTCATGAGGTGAAACTTAAATGAATTCTTAATTTGTAACAGCAGCTATATATACAATTGTGCACAGGATTACAGGGAGGCAGCAGCGTTCGCTTTTGCTAAAAAGCCCGTCTTGCATGAAGAATGTGCAATGCTCAAGTTTAGGGTTTTTCTTTATTTGTTTTTACTAGTCTGACAGAATGTGCACAAAGGACACGGGAAAGACCCCTTTCCTCTCTGGCTGTCCTTCAATGTGGCCAATCTGCAACACAGGAGAAATAAATCAATCAATAAACATACACACATGCATACAACTTTCACAGACAGCATTAACTCCATTCAAAACGAGCAGAGTTGCATAGATGCTATGGAGACTCGGCAAGTTCTTCGACAGTTTAAGGCATCCTTAGTTAACATCTGAGTTTGTGTAAAGGAGCCACATAAAATCATACAAGCTTATTATACACAAGACAAGGCAACTGAATCTTAAGAGAACAAAACATCTACAGTTTAGTTTGGAACCCTGTGGAGGCTATATACACCACTGAACGTCAAGAATGTTTCAAAGTTTGAAGCCTGATCTTCTTTTGTCTGATAGACAAACTTGGAGGACCAAGTCACGTGTCTCTCAAAACCATTCATCTTAGTTAATGGAGTAAATTCTCAACAATTTGCCCAGAGAGCTGTGGATGCCCCATCCCTGGAGATGCTCAAGGCCAGGCTGGAGGGGCCCTGGGCAGCCTGATCTGCCCACGGCCAGGAGTTGGCACTGGATGATCTTTGAGGTTCAACCCAAAGCATTTTGAGATTTTATCTTGCTTGTGTCTGCTTACAGTTGTGAAGTTACTTTTGATAAACTGAATGGCTGGATAGGAGAAATCCTAGAAAATTTCACTTAAAGTGATAAAGACCCAACTATTTTCTCATTCAGTTGCTATGACTTATGTTCATACTAGTGTTCATAACAAATAACAGCATTGTCTCATTAAGCATCCTCTGTATTTGATTTCTTACATACTTTGCACAATAATCATTCCTAAAGAAATATCCAAGCAGTCTCTAACAAAAATGACACTTTCTATATGAACTTTTCATGCTTAAAATGCCTTCTTATAAACAACTGTCAAATGGATAGCACAAGAGTAGTTGTCTTGACTGACCACGTTCTCACCCTGCCACAGCGCTGCTCACTACTTTGAGAATAATGTACCTCCTTCCTCTTCCATGAGCTAAGAGAATGGGAAGAGGAAGCATGCAGGGCTGGCCATTTCCTCTTGTAGAGCCAAAGTTCTGAAAGAAATGAGTCAACGGCCCTCATTTCCCTCCTCAGAAATGCTCAGACTAGAGTGCTTCATGGAATTTGTCTGGCATGTGGCTTTCTAAAATCCCTGGGTACTTCACAAACAGACTCAGCAACTAATGAAACTGTAATCACGGACTGGATGATGTTGCCAATACAGCAGCTTTTCGCTGCACATTGCTTTTCTGATATCTTCAGCTGAAGCTTTTCCACACTTAAATGTCCTGCTGGTGAACCTAAGGAAACTGCGTAGCAAGGACCACAACAGCAAAGGTTGCACTGCGCTAAGATTAGGAAATCATAGGCAGCATTGCAATAAGAATTTGTTTTAACCGAATCTGAATTATATCTGTCTCATTTTCCCCAGTAGCAACTCTTAGGTAGGGAAGTATGAGGTAGGAGGCAGCGAGTAGATTGTCAAGGGAGGGCTGGAGCCTCCAAGCAGGGCTGAGAAAGCCTGAGGTTAGCACTAAAAAAAGCAAAGACAATATGCAGTCTAGTGAATGGGTGGTATGATACACAACTCAGCCACAGGAGAGAAGAGAATGTTGATTAACTACCTCTCATTTAGGGAAGAAAACCAGCAGCTTAAAGCACTAATTACAAAGTTTTTTGGACTCCCAGCAGCTCCCTATAGATAAAACAATGTTTCTGCTGTGCTGAAGATAATTACACATCTCATTTTTCATAAGCATGCTGAATGGAGTGGTGATACGACACTCTTTATTTGATGGAAGGCTAGTGTGCATCACTGCCAGGCGTATGTGAATACAGATGGGTGTTAGGAGCCACTCAGGAAGCCAACCCCACTCAGGATGGTGCTAGTAGACTCTCTGGAAGAGGCAGAGCCTAAAAAAAGAAGTGGCTCTCCTCTAATACAAATTTAAATGCTGGATATTAGTTCATGCAAAAAACTCCCCCCCCTAAAAAAAAAACAAGCAAGAAAAAACCCAATCAATAAAAAAAACGAGAAAATTTGGAAAAAAGAGGCTTTTCATTCAAGTCATAAAGAAGTTATGTGGAACTATAAGAAAAAGATACATACCCACCACTCTTGGTCCTCTTCCCCAGTTACAATAATCACTTCTCCTTCAACAAATGTGAGCTCGTCATCATTATCTGCCTGGCAGTCGTAAATGGTCTTCACTCGCCTAACCTTGTTTTTTCCCTAAAAACACAGCAAAGTTTTAGATGAAAGACATGAAGGAAAGGGGAAACGTATCATATGCATTCTGCCTCTTGGTTATGCTGAATTTTATAAAAAGGTGAAGACGATCAAATTTCCTTCTCAAGGCAATCAAGGCATAAAGTCAAAAACCCCACTTCAACAAGGATTAAAAAACAAGAATGAAAAAAAAGACCTACACAAGCCCAGGTTTTCTTAAGATTCAGAACTCCCAGGAGCCTTTAATACTACGTACGCTACTGAAGTATCTCACACTTCTTCCATCAAAGCTGCAATAATGTCTTTACATTGTTCCAATCCACACGCTCCCTCTCTCTCTCATACATTAGTAAAACAAAAAACCTAAGATCTCACCAAACAGATCAAGAACAACAGCATTACATGAACAAACTGAAATCCAATCTCTTCCGACCATTACAAGAGAGGTAAAGGCTGAGGAAAATGCTGCATTTAAATCCCAACATCGTTTACAATTTTGGGGTCTAGCAGGAAAATACAGTACCCTTTGATTTCAGACGTTCTTATAGGACTGTATAGGGAAATTATTTTTCAATGATTTTTGATCCAGAGTGTTAGCAATTTCTTACTAAAAACTTCTTAATTTCAGATGGCAGCACTATTTTGTGATGAAAATTCATCATAAATATTCTCACAATTCCACTACTCTGCGTCCAAGTATTTTCTAGGTCACACTGTGCTGCACACTGCTAATTCACATGAAAAGGCCCGAGCCGCGGGCTCCTCCCTGAACATATGTTTCTCGGGGCAAGAAAAATGCTTTAAATTATTTCTAAATAGAGCAAGTAAGCAACGCTAACAGAAATAGGCTGCTTCTTTACATTCACAGAAGTAAGCTGCTACTTCATATTCCTGTATTTTTATACCCATGCTTCTTCGAAAACTGCAGTTCCTCTTTGAGCAGAAGCAGCCAGATAACAAGAAGGCAACAAACAAGAACAGCAGACGGAGATGAGAAGCAGGAGGGCTACGAAGGAAAAGTCACCGGGTTTAGAGGAATTTGTGCCAGAAGTAATTTCCTAGGGAGCCTTCTCTGTGCTGTTACCCATTTGAAACACCTCCATGTCCTGGCAAAAAAAATGCCTGCAGCCAACAGCAGAACAGGCACACAGCAAGTAGCACTCACATTAAAGTCAAACAGAGAAATAACAATTATATATATAAGGGGTAATGCAGTTAACACAACATAAGAACTAGAAAAAAAATGTACTCTTGAGACAAATGAACAGAAATACCTCAGGTGAAATTCATACGAGATCAAAGGACTTTTTTTTGTCCTTTTTTTCCCCCCAGCAACAATATAGTGCAGCAAGAAGTCACTTCAAAAGAATGCTTTCTATCTCTCTCTCTTTTTTTTTTTTTAAACAAATTCAGATAATTTGAACAAAAATCTCAACTATCACAAGGGATTGGAATTCAATATTAATGAATATTTGGAACAGGTCTCTGCTTTCAACTCCAGAGGAGCTTTGCAAACGAAGAGAACTTCAATCGATGCTCCAGTGATGAGGGGAAACAGCTACTTCTGCCAGACAAAAATTTTCTGATTCAGTCAGGAGACTGAAGAAGGTTGTATTCTTCCGACCTTAGAGGACTGTATGCAACTCAGCTTGTAAGAAGACAAGAAAAATGCCTGCAGTTGCTCCTGGTTCTGGTTAGTAGCACAGATGAAATTTTAATATTCTGTTCCTTTCACCTAAAAGAAAGGAGAACTCAAACCTGAGGTGGTATTAAACCCGGGAAGGTTTACAAAAGGATTGATCTGAAGAAGGTATATGTTTACCAGAATAGAAATTGGGGCACTGGTATGCAAAATGAAAAAAAATGAAAGCAACTCAATAACATGTCATTTGGAACTACAAACAATCACACAAAAACAACGAAAAAAACCACGATTTTGTATCTAAATATTAGTACCTATTTAATAATATTTTTTTGTGTGTTCAAGACAAAACAGTAAGCTGCTGTGGTCCTTAAATAGTCCCTTTGTGTTTTTATTTATACTCCATAACTGTTTAAAAAGAAGTATTTTGTCTCCTTTGTAAAACACATACACACACAGACATACAAGCGTGCAGTGATATTTCACAAGCACTCACAGTAGAATTAATTTCTTTCAAAATATCCTTTCAATTCCTTATATACCATCAGTACTGGTATTTCTACCTAATAATTTTTGACATCTGATTTTCTCAAAACTTCAATAAAAGAATTTTTGCTCATCTATTCAGTGGCTGGTCAACACTGAGATTTCAGTCTTGATGTTTTGACTGAAGATGTCCCTGTACACTGCAGGGGAGTTGGACTGGATGACCTCTGAAGGTCCCTTCCAACTCTATGACTCTAAGTACCCCCAAGTGCCAGTAGCTGTGGTCACAGGACTGAACGCTGCACTGTGACGCAGCATTTCATTGGTTTGTGCTGAGAGGAAACAGCAACAGGTTGAAAGTACATGACACATTTAAGATGAACTCTTGCACATTATTAGCTTGAGGGGAAAAAAAAAACAACTGCAATGAACAAGACAAAGCGTGTACATAATTATACGTAGAAAACTGGAAAAAATTATTATCACAGCTAGATCCTAATTTTGATCACTCCCGAACAGTGAAACTACTTAATTTACTGCACACATGAAAATGGCTGAATTTGGAGAACACTGAACATTTACTCATGTTTTTTCTCTGTAAAATAGGGGAAGAGTAAACACAAAATCAAAAAAGTAATCCACTATTTGCTCTCCTTTGCTCTATTAGAAGGGAACAATAGCTGAGAATGCCCGGTGTCATTTGCTTCCTTATATTTGAGTACATAAATAAACAAATTCTAGTTGCTGATGCCTTTTTGATCAGATCTTTATACTTTTTTCACCTAATCTCCATAACAATCAGGAAACCCAATCTACAACTGTCGTTCTCAGTTCCGACAGGAACTTCAGACGAGTCAATTGCAGGAGCCAAGCAGAAGAGTGGCTCTGCAGAAGCGTTCTTTCTCAGACAAGCACAAGAAAGGAGAAACTCTCCCTCTGCTTTCACTACCAGAACGGAAGTCGCATTTCCTTTCACATAAGTGCTTTGCATAGCCAATTTGACAAGCAAAACCATCTCCTTTTTGATGTATTCTTAATGATGAAAAATCTTGAGAGAGCTCTGGAGTTTCATAAAATGATTTCAATATACATATGCATGAAAAAACCTCTGTTGGATGGAAATTGCACTGGCTTGCAAGATGAATAGCAAGATAAACTGGGAATTGAACAAGCAGAATCTACTTACAGCCCCAGCTCTGTTACTACACACCATAAAGCAATGTCAGTTTTGCCAATTGAGCAATACATCTGACCCTTTGTTAACCACTGAAGTACACCAACATTAAATATTCAAGATAGGAACATTCACCTGTTTGTCACAGCTGACCTGGAATTTACGTTTTTATCTACTGACCCACAGATTAGCACTCATAGATGCTAGCACCCTTTCCTAACAGTTACAAAAATCAAACAGATACTCCAGTAATCTATAAAGCAGTGAGTAAAGACAGCAGAGGAAAACACCAATTAATTCAGAAGCATGACTGGCACACACAGAAATGGCCAAATACCCCAGTAAATCTAACACACCATCATGGTCCCAAGACTATCACTTCACATTACGTACTTGCTTCAGCATGCAAGGGGCCTTTGTAAACCCCAAGTATTTGCTGAAGCTGCTTGGACATACAAGAAGAGCACATAATTTCCCATCCTAGCCCATAGCATTACCTGCTTTGTGTGCACAGCTCAAGGGCTTTCTTTTTTGCACAGACACTCCTACAGTAACTTCAAAGCCTTGCATGAAATGTTCAACTGGAGTAAGACCTACCATATTTATTTTCCTGGGAAGTGGCACAGGGGTTTCTGGCAGGGTATGTGTTATGTCATTAGACTCTTCAGATGCTTGCTTTTGGACGGTGTCTCTAGATTGTACGTTTGGAGAAAGATCTAAGGAGTGAGATTTTTGATTTGCCTCTGAGGGCTGAGGCTTTGGTGATGCTTCTCCACCTTGAGTTTTAGCCAACAGCTCTCCCAGCTGAGGTTTTGGAGGAAGGTCCTTCATCTGCGGCTTTGGAGGTAAGTCTCCAAGTTGCGGTTTTGGTGGCAAGTCTCCTAGCTGAGGCTTTGGGGGCAGTTCTCCAGGCTTTGGGGGTAAGTCTCCTACTTGAGGCTTCTGAGTTAGTTCCAGAGGCAGAGGCTTTGGGGGCAAATCTCCAGGTTGTGGTTTCTGGGGTATATCGATGGACAGCGAGGGCTTAAACATTTCCGTGTGCTGACTGGATTTATCTATTGAAAGATGATGACTGGTTTCTATTTTTCTTAGTGCCACTAAAACAAAAGAACATAATGTTTATTCACAATCTCGTTTAAATATTAAATATCTGAGACATATCAATTAATAGATTAACTACTCAGGGTTAAATACGGTGACCGCTTTTTAGAACTTGAACACAAGAAAAGATGCATTTTGCAAAAAAGCCTATCAATCCACTGATGTGACTGCAATGAAAATTCTCATTAATGCCAATTATTCATATATACAATTGAACTTCATATAAAAAAAGATCAAGTCTCAGGACTAATATCTAAAATCTTAAAGAAGAGAGCAAGTGAGCATGTATGTGTCTACAGTGCATAGACACTGTACTATAGACTTTGAAACTAAAATTAATCAAAAGTGAATTATTTTAAAAATATATAATTTAGTAAACAGGAGATGCTGCAAAACATTATTTTGCAGGTTTTATGGAAATAAGTTGAAAATAGCTTTACCTCAGTGTCCTACAGTGATTTTACTGCTTATTTCCCTAAGAATGATTCCAATTGTATCTTGCTATTTGACTAAATTCTACCTTAAAAACAAAAGAACAAGAAGTCTCCAAAGCCAAACAACCCTATATTAAAGGGGATGAAGGAGGAAAGGAGAGACCTATGATGAAAGCAACACATTTTGACTACAAGGAATCATTTTGTATTGTATTCAGCATTAGTTTAGTATTGTATTGCACCAGCCAAAAAAGAAGGTATAGCATTGTACTGCAAAAGCAACAACACTTTGGATATCACCTACTACAAGAACACTTTCTTGTTACATTTCATGTTCATACCAAAAGACGAAAAATGTACATAATTTCCATGAAAGAAATTGGACAGTACTATCAGATGCCTCATTTTAAAAACCACCTGTTTTGATACCTGTGTATGGCTTTGTCTCCTAGACTTACCCAGTAGCAAATACACAAGCATTGATCATCCATACCTGTTTGAGGTTTAAATAAATA
This sequence comes from Penelope pileata, assembly GCA_013396635.1. Lineage (NCBI taxonomy): Eukaryota > Metazoa > Chordata > Aves > Galliformes > Cracidae > Penelope > Penelope pileata. The sequence continues at coordinate 388,371 of WBMW01003417.1, read as the reverse complement.
ATATGAAAAATTCGCACTAGCCCTCAAAGTGCTTTGACTGAGCCTACATTAAATTTTCACCTGTAACTATCCATATCATCTTAAATCAAAATGTTGACTTCATTCATACTGATGCTCTATAGTACCATTGGATGTAGTCTCCTTATAATTATCATTTAATAAAGTTACAATTTCACATTTAGATTTTCTGCTAAAGCGATTTGTGCTCTATTTCAGCCACCTACCTTCAGGTGTTCAGACAGGCAGTAGCACTTCCTGGACTTCATGCTCTACAGTCATCATCCACTCACACACGCATAATGGGTTTTGGATGGATTCCATATCAAAGAGCTACGAGGTAGGCCTGCTTACTATTTTATAATCTACTGATGCAGAAATGCAAAAACCCTTTGAACTTCTAAGGCAGGCTTTATTTAGAGAGACTAAAAACATTTCTAAAAAGAAATGACCATGAGGTGGAATGAACCATTGAGGTGACAGTCTCACCAAGTTTGTCACTGATATGCAAAGTGAGCACGTGACTAACTGCTTGAAAGGAACCAAGTATTGTTAAAAGGACAACAAGCCTGTCTGCCAAAACATGGCAATGGACATGCTTGCTTTGGAGACATTAAGAAATTGGACATATGGTTATTAGAAGAAATAAGAATTTACCAATGAGAGTAGACAAGGATGGAAACAGCAGCCCAGAGAGGTTATCCACCAAGGTTTTCAAAACATGATTGCAGATGGCACTGAGCAACCTGTGCTCATGTCAAGGAGTTAGCTCTGCTCTGAGTGGGGGTCTCTCTCTCTTGAGGTCTCTTCCAGCTTCTATTACTTTGATTTATTTATTTTCTTCACTATTTTCTATAGGTCTAACTACTTTTCAGTTTAATGAAAATTAATGAAAAGTCTCTCGATTTCCAAAATCCTTTCATATTTGGTAGTTTCAGTTTAGAAATTTTTTTTAGAAATTTTAGAAATAAAACTTTGAAAGAAAACAAAGTATTTATTCTTATTTATTTCTTAGTTATGTATTATTCTTATTTATTATTTATATATACACTTAAGAATTATGAGAACACCCATAAAAAAATCTCTTACCTTTCTGAGGTAGTTTGGGAAGAACTCTAGGGCCAAGTGCAGTCTTTGCAGTCCCAGTGCTAAATCAACAGAAGTGAATTAGTCCTTACAATTGTTATAAAGTGTACTTTTGCTTTTCCATTTTTACCTCTGTAATTTAGAAAAATTCAGTTGTTTCTTTAGTATAACCAACTTGTCATCTTTTGTCTGTGCACTAAACCCAAAATTCAAGGCACTATTAAGAACTGACTGCTTTTTCAAACAGAGAAAGAGACGTGCAAACCCCACAATAGCTCTAGTGCTACATGGTAGATTTATTCTGCAAACTGTGATATGTGCAAAAACATACTCTGAAAATGGATGAAGCTGAAAGACCAGCTCCGTGGGCTGATCCTGAATTTAAAAGAATGTTTGCTCTTTAAATATTGAAATAGCTATACAGAATCATTGAAAACATCCTCTGTCCCTTGTGCCAGTGGTTTGAAGTTTTTCAGGACTGAGTCTATGCCTTGCATGAGTGTAACAACACACAAACTGCAACTCAACTGCATCAGGAGACAATATTTCTGCTACTCCAAGGAAAATACTGATAGCTGTGAGCAAGCAACAGGCTTCACTCTGTCAAGCTATCTTAGAGCTGTGTTAGCTATTCCTAGTGGTAAGCAACAACACAAGTAGGACAGACAGAAGTATTTTAACTACAGCATAAACATTTGAGACAGTTGCACGTTCCCAAAGCTTTCTACCTATGCTCTCCACTGTGGACTTTCCCCCCAGAATTAAAGTCAGGCGGGCTCTATTTTGCAAATATAGCTTCTGACGGCAAAATTTTTTAGTATTTTGAATAAAAAATATCAAATTCCTTCCAACAAAAATGTATCTGGCTCATTTTTTAATAGAAAAGGACTGGAAAAAAAGTACACAAATCTGTGCATATACTCCTATGGTTTTTAGAAAATCATTCTTGTACTGGAGAGTAAGAAACACAACGATGATGGCCACCAGATCCTGAAAAACAGCTTGGAATCTTCTGGCAAACATTTTCATTTGGTCAATGTGCACACCTCTGAAAAGTGCATTTTTATGCATTTAGGCACTGAATAATACTGCCATAATTTGCTGTCAACAGCTAGGCCAGCCTATGTCACAGGTAGCTCTCCTTCAGACACACACTGTACTACCTTAGGCTTCTGAAATCCAAGAGGCTTTGAAAATATCAATTGCAAGTACATACAAAATGGTTGCAATTGATTTGGTTTTCTGTACTGAATGAGAAAGAGGCTCCTCAGGACTTCTACTCATTTTAAGATTTATTTTGAAGCAAACAATACACTAAAAAGAACTGATCTTTAAGGAAATAAGGTATTTGTTGAAAATGTTTCATCCCTGATCCAGCCACAACAGTGACATCTCTTTCCTCAAACAAGCAGTCCTGTAAGGCACTTGCTTCCTTAACTTCACTTAATCCTAACTACCATCTGGCTTGGCACCATCTAAACCATGCCACATAAAAAGGAAAATGATGGCAGGTTGTTCTGCTTTCATGAATTACAATTCTGATGAGATTTGTGCCTTTGGACTCCAGCCTTCTGAAGGTTTTGCTAAGGAAACTCCAGTGCTTCACATTTGGAGGCTCTTCAAGCACGGGTGATAACAAGGTGATTAATAGCTCTGCTGCTTCAGGAGGTATTTAGGTTCATTCCAACTGTCTTCTCCAAAAAAATGTTACAATCCAGAGAGCCAAGGCATTAAAAATCAGTAAGTTTAAAAAAAAATAATCAGCATAATTCAGAATAATTACTCCAAAAACAGGGAAAAAAGTGATGAGCTTGTCAGAATATGTTCAAAGGAGAGAGTCTTCTCCTGCATCAGCAGCCTTGATTCCAGTGCTGTTTGTCCCTGAACATAACTTTGTAAAATGAGTACCATGAAACTCCGAAGTTAACCTCCGAGCTTTTTTAAAAGTTAAAATACATCAGGACACAAAACTGAAAGAACAGCCAAACTCAGTCCTGAATATGTAATTAGGAGGCTTGTGGCTAATCCCATCAAGCCTGAGGCACTTTTATTTTTATTTTTTTTTAACCATTACCATGCTTTGAACGTACTGATGAACTACGAGCTAAAAGCAGTTTGTGTTACCACAGCCTTGTGTCAGCACACAAGCCTGGCAGAAGGAAAGACAGTTTGGCTGGAAGACTGAGATGACTCCTCTCTCCTACAGAGCTAGCTTCTACGGCTGCCTATACCAAAAGTGATACTGAAACGTTTTGTTTTTCACATTAAAATAGATAAAATGAAATGCCAGGAGCCATGAAAACAAAACTTCTGTCTTGTTGGACAGCAGTCTAAGGCAGCATTCCCTAGCTCAGAGCTCACTTCTGTAGGAGCCACAGGCAGATTCTGGCACAAGTTGTTTTGTCCATCCCGTTCAAAGGATGAATTGTGCATGGACAGCTATGAACGACGCGTAGGAGGCTCAATGAAGCCAAAGTATTTGTATGGCAGTTATGCATGCAGAAAACTAATGAAGAAACATAGCTAGGATTTTACTTCATACGAAAGCCAATTTTTTTCTCAGTCACAAATTAATTACATCTAAATAAGTTTTCACCTTCACTTTCATACACACAGATTTTTACCTTGACTGCTGAGACATCCCCTCAAACTTGTTTGCAGCCTTAGTTGAAGGTGGGCCCAAATCATTACCTGAGGTGAAAAAACAATTAAAAAATGAGCATTAGGGGAACTGAAATATAAACAGCAGAGGGTGCTAGGTCCACAGTCCTTCAAGTACGCCCTATATAACATCTCTGAAGATTTTAAAGATCATTCTTCACTAACAATTTTGTAACTGAAAAAGCTACAGGGACCAGAATAATCCAACCTGACCTTTCGTGAAACACCTGTCAGAATTCACTGGTAGCTCACATCTGCTGGCAAGGAAAGACTGAATTACATTGTTGAATTTATGCTGCAGGGCATTTGTTTTAAATATAGCGTTTCAATTTTCTCTGAATAGAAGATACTGCAGGTCAGTATCTGAATATATTTATGGTAGATGTTTACATCTTAGTTATAAGGCACATCTTTATAAAATTAATATTTTTGTGAATAAAATCACATTCCATTTTCTAAGCATTGGTATTTTATTGTACAGTCACTACATCAAAGGCTGTTCTTTAAGCCTTGTTACCATAATGTCACCATAAACATTAACTCCTGGTGAAGACAAGATCCTAAGTGCATTTAATTTTATAAAATAAGGTAGGAAAATCCAAGCCGAAGTGCTTCTGAACTCCTTCTTAGAACCATAAAGGCTGGAAAAACCTCTAGAATCATCTAGTCCAACCATCAACCCATCACCAACAGAAAACTTTCATTAATCACCATTTAACTCCTCTTTTAGTGCCTTTGTAATTTCCTCTTCTGTTACAGCACATCTAAACAGTCTTAGAACCAACTTCATAAATATTACCTCTACTTCAGAGACAAACTTTAACAAAAGTGACATTTAATGATCCAAGAATGCAAAATACTTCCTATGCAAAAGAATAATGTATCTTGCTAAATACCATTCTTAGTGCATTGAAGTCCAAATGAAACAGCAGAGAAGGCTAATACTGAGCTGAGTCTTCCTGAAAATATTTTTTGCATGAAAAAATGGAGAAGTACCAAAAATTTTTAAGACTAAAACAAACTGTAAACCTTTCACACGTAGATCCTGTGGATAAAAGAAAGGGAAATATCTCATGGCTGCTATGGAAATCCAAAATAATCTAAGAAAACATTTATAGAACATAAGTAAACAGTAACTTAATTTGCTTAGACTTAAGCTAAAGACTGTTCTGCTTGAAACCTTAGCTAATGCACAGATTAGACAATAAAGGCTGAAATTCAAAATCAGAAGAACAACACAGAAAAAAATCTTCTGAAAGGGAAAGCAGCGAACATCTAGCAACACTCAAAGTCCACGAGGATACAAGGACTTCCCTCTTTCATAAACATAAAACTTAATGTCTGCTTAAAACCCAAATGGCCTTTGAAACAAGTTTTGTACAGTTCTCAGCACAGAAGGGAGAGCAAATGCCCCTCTTTATCCACTGAAAAGTAGTGTACACTGCGTAGGCAGAGAAGAGCCAGGAGCAGCAATGCTCTTTGCTGACCCTGCTTCGAAAAGCCGTTCTGCTACAAAGTTCTTCAGCTCTCCACTCACAACTTAAGTATTTTCTTTTTCCTTCAATTATTCCCTTGTAGTTTTAAAGAAAAGTTGGCACTAACTTATTATCATCAGGTTCCACCACACCTTTCATTCTGCTAGTGTTACATTATATAGTGTTCTAGTACATAGTATTTTAGGTGTTGATTTGGACTTAAAAACTAAAAAAATAAAATAATAATAATAAAAAAAAACTTTGAAGTTCAGGCACTTCACTACCTCTGAAATAGTACAAATAGTACAGGGCTGTTGTAGGAAACGTTTTTTCCATATCTCATGCATGTGAAAAAGCAGATAATTGAAAATATTGTCATTATTTGCATTCCTTGAGAAAAAGGCTTTACATTTCATCAGAATCCATACTTCTCTTCATATTAAGTCCTTTACAAAATCACACATTCTACACACGTGCACTGAATGATTTAACACCTAACTCAATTTCCTGGGGGAAAAAAGCGCATTTAGGCTTGATCTTAATTTTGTGTTTACATCAGAACAGAAAAAATGCTCCTAAGATATGGCTAGTGTATGATGACCCCTTTATGTAAGTATTAGACTCCAGCTCAAAAGTTTACGGAATTATGAAAATTCTGCCAAGATGACCAGAGTTATAGCAAGTTACATGGGTCTGAGATTTACAGCTACAGGGAGAAGCTGAATGCACAGAGAAATGCTTTTGCAAAGAGGAAGAATTTGAGTAGAATGGAAAATACTTCCTACAAAGCTTCTGTCAGGAAGGGATCCTGTTACATAAAAATGAAGTGCTGTTTCTGTGTAAATTCTGCCGGTTGGAGGATGCAAACCTATCGGTCTTTGCATGTGCACAGATAACATCACAAAACCTGAAAACATGAAGACAACACATCCAACCAGTTAGCTGTGAACACTTTACAGGGGAAATTTGGAGCAGAGCCCAAGGACACAAGCTGTTCTGGGAATCAGCTGAACTGGACAGACTCATTGAGGTGCATCTGCCCCAAATCGAGCTCCATCCAGATCAATGAGCTGCTCAGAACAGCAGCAGGGCTGAGGCAGGAGAGGCAGGGGAGATGCAGCAGATGAGGGTGAAACAGCCTGGGAAGCTAGGGCAGAGAGAGGGAGGCAGCAGGGGAGACTGAATGGGTCCCCAGGGAAGCGTGGAGTATTTTCAGTTTTCTGAAGTGAGGCTCAGGTACAGAAGCCTGCAAGCTACAGTGACAGAAGACAGAACTGCTGATTTATCTGAGTTGACATTACATCAAGCTGCAGTCATTGGAAAGCAAGCACCAGGTAAAAGAAACCAAAGATTATAAATATCATCATCCAGGTTTGCCCCTGCCCTTTTGTCTTGCATTTCAAAACTCACCCCAAGGAACTGGGCCCTTATTCTGGGGTCCATGAGGTAGTGGGCTTGGTGGGTCAGAGAGGGTTCTTTTGTGTCCTGGGGGTGGGGGAGGTGGTCTCTTCTTGGAAAGAGTGGAGCTGCCACTAGAGGGTTGAGTGCTTAGAGGGAGGGTTGAAGGTGGGCCTGCAAGATAACAAACAACCTTCTTACAAATACATGTGCATAAACGGCAAAGCAGCACCGAAAAATTCACAGTCAGACCACAGTGAAGTGCAGTGAAAGACTAAAATCAAAAGACAAGCCATGCCAAAACACTGTTTGAATTAAACGACACGTTCACCATGTTTTTAACCATTTTAACTGTGGGAATATAAGCAACTTGACAATAGAATGACACACTTATGTTTAAAAACAGGATTAATCACTCCAGGATTTCTAACTTTAGACGTTCAAAAAAAAAAAATCTTAAGTAACATTTATCAGCTGGGTATTCAATCACTGTTAATCCACATCAGAATGAAATAGCTTTCTAGATGTTCAATCACGTGGCTAGGTATTTTGGTTTTGTCTAGAGCGTGCTATACCAATTCTGTTAATAAACTGGAGGGGGTTGTAAAGAAATCTCTCTGCAAATTTTCTTTGCTTCACATTTTGGAAATAAACTAATACAATTTTGCATAGTTATTTTCCATTTTTACCCCAGTTTAAATGCATCAGAACACGTGTTCTTAGAGCAATGCAAATTGTTGTATGCTGTGTATAAAAAATAAACATTAAAAAGGCCCTTTATCAAACCGAGATTATTTAATCTGCTTATGGCACTTTATATGGTCACCTTTACCCTAAACCCTGCACTTCCCCTGGATCCACATTGGCATGAGTATTACGCAATGCAACATACATTTTACATAACATGGAAGCAAATAGTGGTTAAAAGAAACAGTTACCGCAGGGGAAGACAAGAGCTTTCCCTACTCAACTTCACCATTCACCCTCAGAAACGTCTTTAGTGGGAAACTCAGGCAGTGAGCAGGTAGTGCTGGGCACGGACATGCCGTGAGGAGACAACTCCTCGAGTCAGCTGCCATTACTGCCAAAATGAATTATTTGTGACACGTATCTAAATTAGTTCTACGTTAGCTTAGATTAGCTTAAAGTCCATTTGGTTTTTTAATCTTCTCCATGAATAATACTTCACTGCAGTCATTATCTTGCCTTAAGTTTTGAATGTAAGGGAGCTGTGTCATCACAGACTGGGTAAATCAAGACTAACCATGCAGTTTTAAAAGCCAAGTTTATTTATACGTGAAATTTCAGGTCTATCATCATCTACTTTGTAGCGTTATCTACTTATTTGTGATTACGTTGATTATCTGAACAGGGCTGGCGACAAGACTTTCACTTTGTTAATCAGCATGTACCCTAACCTGCACACACAACTACATCTGCATCTTTAAAAAGTTTTTTCTTGTCATCTATATGTAGGCAGAAGTACTGAAGTCTGCATCCCCTCCTAAATGTGTACCATAAAAGTATTAAAATCAGTGAAAAATAATCTTTGCTACAATTCCTTAGGTGAAATACTAAACATTGAAGAAAATGTAGATTCAATTATCCCAAACACGTGTGCACATGTGCCAAATATTTTCAGGTGGTGACCTCCCTCTTTCATCTTAACCCAAAAGAAAAGATTAATATGCTGCCCGCAATGAGCTCACGATCCAGGCCTTCCACTGCTCAGCAGAACCTCTCAGCCACAACCCCAACAAATATTTTGGGTCTGGCTTTCCATTAATTCCTTACTCTTGCAAAATTCAGAATTTGACTCATAATTGTTTCGCTCTGTTTAATTTACTTCCAAGCTTACAAGAACACCTAACTGACAAGCAGTCAAATATTAGTGCAAATTAATAGGATTGTTTTCCGATTTGTATTCTTTCTCTTTTTAATTTTTCTGTGATCTTAAGTTATTTAAGAAAGCAAAGTAGTTTAAAGCATGCATTGAAATGTTTCTCACAGAAAAAAAAAATATCATTTCTCATGCTAAGTTTTGACTAAAGATCCCTTTGACGCCTGCAAGTCAGAAACCTGCTAGTTCACCTACACATGAACCATATGTTGTTCTGTAAACTGTAACTAACTCAAGAGTACGTCTAGGAGCGTGGGGGGGTGAAATGAAAAATTGAAAATACTGTGTTAACAATGACATCATTTTTAAGGAACGTAGAAAATATAGACTGTACGTCAGGGGGGATGAGATATGCTATGCTGAAATCTCGAAAAGGAGTTACATAATTCGAAATGCCTGCAAGTGACAAGGGCCAGCAACTCATCGATTCCAGTGTGCCTCCACCTAGTGCCCTGCAGTGTGAACTGCACTCAGCCTCCCCGCCCAATGCCAGCAAGGCCTTCCCCTCCCTGTCACAAGCCGCAAATAGTGCATCTTTGCATAAAGAAAAATAAAGTGCAGAAAACGTACAACACTATTGCAAAAAAATAAAATGTCAGAAATGAAGTTAAATATGTGCTTTTCATTGCCAACAAAATGGAAATTTCTTCTCTATAAAGATAAAATTCAGTAGGATTAAAAACTCAAGGATTATAGTGAAGTATTTTATACTCCACACCAGCAATATGTCTCCACACAGTTTAAAAACATTATCCCCTCATAGATTTGAAGCATTCACATAGTATACAGCAAAGAAAATGTGTTAAGGTGTTAAAAATGGTGCATGTTTCCTGCCTCTGAGCATACATTCCTACATTAATTTCACAGGAACTTAGATGGAAGGAGTAAATAACTTCGAGGACGTACACTAATGATTAGATGGCTGAAACACAACAACTTTCAAATAAGCAGCAAATAAGGGAAAACTTCAAAGTATCTTTTCAGAAAAAGGTGCAAGTCCCACGACACTGAATAGAACAAACACGGGAAATGTTCTCAAATCTAAATCAGTTCATGGAAACACCGATGAAACAATACAAGGACCTGATGCTGTATTAAGTGCCGGTAAAATTATTGCAAAATATTTCCTATTACATAAGAAAAATCTCAAAAAATTGTTATATGATTTTTTGTTGTTGTTGCTGTTATACAAGGCCACGTAGGTATTTCTAAGTAATAATCAGAGCAGTTGTTCTTCTAGATCAAATGTATTTTGTGATTCTAAAACCCAAATCAGTCAACCATCTTCTCCATAGTCACCGTAATGATGTCTTCTCACATCACTGAAGTTGACATTTTTTCCCCATATAAGCAAAAAAAAAAAAAAAAAATCACATTGACTTTAAATGCTGCTTCCATTGGGCTCTCTTTTCCTCAGTTAGATGCACAGCAGTTGCTTTCAATACAAAGTACAAGCTGATTTCATCTCTCATCACTTTTACTCATTACAAAGATCACAGATTCACGTGTGAGCAGACCAAACAATCTCAGATTTCTTGTTCTGTGGTAAGTAACTAGAAAACATCTGCAATTAATAGTGCATTTCTGCCTTTCAGCTTTGGTGCAGTTAGTATATTACTTATTAAGTCGTGTAGTCGTGAAAACATGCAGAGCTGTTACCATCCACTCAAGGAAAGGTGGTTTTATAGTGTAAAAACCTCACATTTGTATGTATTTTTTACCACTTAATGAGAGATATGGAAGAACCAGTATTCCAGTTAATGGTAGAACGGGTACTGCAAAGGAAAGTAAGTTTATATTAATAATGCTGTTCTCATTAACAAACATCGTTATTATGTTTCCAGTTGTAACGATGACACTTTTTGCAGATACTACTACAAGCCATCTTCATTATGTCTGTAGATGATACATCTTTAGTATTAAAATTAAAACCATAATTGAAGAAATTGATCAGTCATTCCAAACTAGAAAGCTAGGAAAACAAACTGATTCAATATTAGCAGCTGAATAACATTCCATAATTAATGCAAAAAAAAATCCTGTTTAAAAAAAGTGCCAACATTTGTATTAAACAATTATGTAGTTTGGTTGTTGCACAAATACAACTACATGAACCAACAGTTGTCAGCTAGCCCTTACAGTACTAAAGCATACCGAATTGCTCTGGGATAAGTAATATTATTTAACCAAAATATACAACGAATCTGTAAGAATATGTAAATATATATATATATATATTAATAAAATAAGTCTAAGCATATGGAAGAGAGCTACAGAATCCTAACAGCATTCAACACAAACAGGAGAAACTGGATGACCTCAAAGGCTGAAGTAATAGAAGTAAGATTACATGCAACATTATGGATAATGCCAAAATTCTAGACTAAGAAACTATCCTTAAACTTCAGTCACCTGAAGCTAATTTAAACAGGAAAGTATAGAGAAGGGCTAATAAGATGACAAGACAACTTGAATGAAAGAAGAATTAAAATAGTCTATCAAAAAGAAAAAATGTTTGATTTGTTTAGTTTAATACAACAAGAAGACCTGCATGATTGCTTTTCAGATAGCACCTGAATACAGGCACCAATGGCAGAAAAATCCCTGAATGCTAATGTTGGTACGTAAACAATGTAAACGGGCTTCAGAAGATTTCTGATCCTGTGAGCAATGCAGCCAGACAACTTTTAGAAGTCACCAGTAAATGCAAACTAGCTGTTTTGTTTAGAAATGGAGTTTGATCAAGTAACACAGCAGGCTATCTGACATGGTGTCTGCAGTTCCAGTGGAAGGAACCACCAAGGAGGTGTGCTCTGGTGTTATGCACTTAGCATTAGAGCTGCAAGGGAGCATAACATCGACGAGCTTTTTCATAGTTAAGATTCAAACTTAACTTTCAACATAAAATCGATCCCTGATCTCCATATTTACCCCACGTTAGGGCAACAGGCAGAACCATTGAAGACAAATTAACTTTTAAATAAAAATTAAGGAAACCTGGCTTAGGTTGCCTAATCCTTCTATAAAACTTTGTTTGTGCAAGTGTTTATTTAGCTTCTCTGCCTAGTCATGCAACTACTTGAAGATATAACACAGATGTAAGCTGAAAGTTTAATGAAAAACAGGATTTTCAGATTGTTACAGAACAAAGACTTGACCATCAACCCAAGGTGAACCTGAGTAAGGTTAGATAAATTATGGAAAAAGGCATAACCGTGGCAGCTGATGCAGCGACCGTACCCATTCTGCACTCTTAATTCTCTAAAGATTAACTAAATCCAAGGTGAAAAGTAAAATGCCCACAAATGAGCTGCTTTAGTGTACAATACACCATCTTAACTAATACTCATTATCAGCTCAGGCTTGCTCGCCTGCCTTTCCTCAGGTGGTATGCAGGTAGGTCTGTAATGCTCATGCTGAAGGAACCTTCACTTCAGACGTGACAGCAGATCTGATAGCAAACACTTATGGAGTAATGACTTAATTGTTCTGGCTCTCTGCTTTGTGAATGTAAATAAACCTGAAGACAAATAATCTTGGCTTCAGCATTCTTAACAGTTATGAAACTAGAAAATCCAGTCATAGAATCACAGAACGGCTTCAGTTGGAAGGGATCTCAAGGCTCACCAAGTTCCAACCCCCTGCTGTGGGCTGGGTGTCACCCACCAGCTCAGGCTGCCCAGGGCCCATCCAACCTGGCCTTGAGCACCTCCAGGGATGGGGCACCCACAGCTTTCTGGGCAGCTGTGCCAGGGCCTCACCATCCTTTGAGTAAGGAATTTCTACTGACATCTAAGCTACATCTCCCATCTTTTAGATTAATACCTTTCCCCCCTTGTCCTACCACTATCAAACTGTGTAAAAGCTTGATCTCCATCTTTGTAATCTCCTTTTTCTATACTAAAAGGCCGCAAGCAGGTCTCCCTGGAGCCTTCTGTTTTCCAGACTGAAGAAGCTCAGCTACTTTCCTCACAGGAGAGGTGGCTCCAGCCCTCTGATCATCTTCACAGCCTCCTCTGGACCCCCTCCCACAGCTCCAAATCTTTCAGGTCTGGGGCCCCCAGCACAAGGATGCAGACCTGGAGCACATCCAGGAGACACAGCAACAGGAACATGCTATTTTTAACATCCCAAGAATATTTAAAATTTTCAAGAGCTATTGCAGCCAACGTGAATAAGGTGAAGTAGAAAGGTAGGGTGAAGAAATAACAGGGGAAGCATCCCCCTCTTGTCTCTCCTAGAATGACTTTCCAAGGAAAAAAGGCAAAGAGTGTAATTATTAATGGTTTCAGAGATATGGTTCCCAAAGCATGGAGATGACTGTAACAATGAACACAAATACCAGATCAGTCTCACAACCACTCGTGTTACCATATTATAAGCCAGTGTTACACAGTACAGTAAAATGATAACCTTAATCCATTCCTCAGAGACGATAAACAGCACGAGTGCAGACAGCAAGTAAAGTATTTCATAACACAGCTCTGAAAACAAGCACAACAAAGCAAAAAGAGAGAGCAAAAAGATCAACATTGTGACCAGCAACCATTAAGCTAATATAAGGCTTATAACAAATTTATTTTGACATGCTCTGCTCAGATCCGTCATTAGCTCAACCATTAGGGCCCCATGTGGGTCATAAGAAGGATTGTAGTTTAACCCGGCAACCTTTGGTCATTTGAGGCCAGCTGCCCTGGTTCTGTTCCCTCCCAGGTCCTTGTGCACCTCCAGCTCCTTGGCTGGCAGGACCACATGAGAAGCTGAGAAGTCATTGACTTGAGTAAGCACTGCTCTGAAACAACTAAAATATCAGTGTTATCAACATTAATCTCACCCTAAATCCAAAACACAGCACCATACCAAAAAAGAAAATCTATTCTATCCTAGTTGAAACCAGGACAAATGCCAACAGGAAGGTCAACACAGTGAAGTCACAAGCAGTACAAATGAGTCCCCAGTGAAACTGATATAAAGGAGCTCAGATCATGAAATCTCACGCGAAAAAGGTACGCTCTGGCAAAATTGCTTTTTATTGCTCTTTTAATGGAAAAGAAGCCTGTGCAAGTAAGAAAGCCAAGGGATTCTGAAGTTGCCAGTACATGACAAAGACTGATGGTGGAACAGCACATGCATCATGTAAAAATAGATATCTGATATCAACTGATTCTGTTCTCTCCCTTTTACTCCTTTAGATTCTAGTGAGAGCTCTTCATGATTATTTCTGAGGACCAAGCTGACTACAAGTTGAAGAAATGAAATAAGAATTTACAGCAGTGCTAACAAAAGGAAGTATTCTTCAGCATAACTGCTGGAGCCTTAAACTACATTATAGCCTTCATAACAACCGAAGTTTTCGCAATTTGGTTATTCCTAAATTAAGTGAGGGGGGGGAAAAAAAGGGAAAAAGAAGGTTTTTTTTTTGTTCTTAAGCTAGATTTGCACAAATTATATTACAGTAACAGGTTTTATTTCCTAAGTATGTCCTCTAACTTCAAAGTTCGTAGTTATCTAGGTCACAGAGCCATTATCCACTAAAGCTGTAAAGTAAGTCTCATGTGAAAGTAAGTTCTCTTCCCTTTCAAGCAATACTGAAAGTATCACTATTTTTAATCACAGAAAAAAAATTCTTTTTCATTTTGATTGAATGTAGATTGCAAAAATAACCAACCTGTAAAACACATCCTCCTCATGGATAATTCTACAAGACCAAAATAGTTGTTTCTCAGGGAAGAATGGGTGACATTTCATTCAGCTCCTCAACATGTCACTTGTTAAGTGTCTACCAACAGGGTTGGTATTTTCTCTGATATTATTCACACTTCTGTAGCACTCAACAAAATGCAAAAGGAGTGCCTTGATGCAGAGTGGGAAGAAACTTTCAAACCAACCTGCTTAGCTCTTCCCAGGTTATTCTGGCATTTTATCTTTTTCCACACAGTGACTGCAAGGAGAAGGAGTCTTCTTGCACCTCCTTCCCTTCAAAGCTTTGTTTCTTTGCCCTCTCTGCCAGACACTACACATCACATCACACCATACTATCCATTACATACCAGCCACTTCCCTCTAAAACACTCACATACTTCTGATTAAAAATGATTTTAAATATTTCTCCAAAATATAAGCAGAATTTCTACGTAAAATGAACCAACTTGTATTTAGGATAGTATTACCTTCCATCAGTTCATGTATATTGTTATGAATGTAAGTCCATTTCAAAGCACCCATTCCCTGCTTCTTCTAATTTTGAGAACATGCTTTGAACCACATTAAAACATCAATATAATATGACAACTACATTATCTTAAAAAACGTGATGCATTTGATTAAAGAAAGGACAATTGTGGAAAAATTACTGCTTGCACTTCAGTTTTGAGACAGACTTACCTTTGCCAGCATTTCTAGGAGGAAGAGGAGGAGCATCTGCAGTTGGAGAAGTGGGTGAATCTGTGCTTGTAGAAGCAAAAATCTGATTGGTAAAAGCTCCGTAGGAGAGTCTTTGTTTGTCTCTAGGAGTGCTAAATCCAGGAAGGGTCATTTTGTCTTGAGGGGAAATACTTGAAGAGTGACAAAAACTTTGGGGTCTTGGAGATCTTTCTTTTTTAATAGGACTAGGCTGTGAATAGAAAGACATATTATACGGCTGTCTAAACATTAGATACAGTTGATCTGTTTGGGAAAGAATGAAATATAACATATTCAAGCAGACAAGCATAACTATTGTACAAATAACCTCACATTCTCACTCAGGATCAAGCTTGAAAGCTCCTCTCCTCTGTAACCGAAAATTAAAGATTGTAGCATCAAATCAATATGTACACAAAGTTAGATTTACTCTTAAAGCAGCAGATATTTAGTATATTGTATAATATAATAATAAAAACCTAGTAGTTCTCAGACTCTAAGAGTAATTTTCAGTTCAAATAGCACTTTACTCAGACCAGACAGCCTCAAAGATGAAAAATACCTCATTAATACATATTAAAATCTGAATAACCACTTCTGACACATCAGATTTGTTTACCAAACCTGCAACACATTCAGTGGTACAGCTCATCTCTTAAATGCATATAATTGTTTTTAATAGCTGCAAGTAGAGCTACACAATCTGTTCCACTGTAGTTCTGGTTCAGGCAGGCTTACTACCTCCAATAGAGCATGAGTCATTCTCCTGAGGCTCCTTGCACAGATAATCGTTTTGTTCTCTACCATCCTTGAGGATATGTAAATTATTTGGGTTTCTAAATTTTTCAGTCCCAAATGTCACAGATAATAACGTTGATCACATTTCTTTCTACAGCACCCATGTAAAATCTGAGAGGTGTATTCCCATTTACTACCCAAAGAGAGCACAGAATAATTATCTCACTTGCTAAAGTAGGACACTGAAGCTAAGTTTTCACATCATCTCAGATGACAATTATTCTATGCCCTCGAGTTTTGCCTTTCCATTACTTCTTTTTCAATCAGGAACAAACTACACAGCACAGTTTTGGAAAAATACATAACGTTATTAATTTGACATCTACAATTTTAATTGAATTATTGAAGAAATAAGTATGCTAGCTGTGGATTTCCTTCAGCTACAAATGTAAGATATAGAATTCAGAAGAGAAAAAAATGACCACAAAGTAATCTACATTTACTCATTTGTATTATTGTGCATGTCTTATCAAAGCAAAACTGCAGAAATTCAATTCTGTACTAAATAGGTTGAAAAAGTGTATTAAAAGAAGCACTTCGGCAGTCTTTAAACAGAACTTAAAACTAGCTCCCCCCGTAATATCTGTGAGAAAATAAAAGTTAAAATGTGTCTGGAGTTGCCATTCATTTCCACAGAACAGAAACACTGACAGCTTTATGCAAAGCCATACCAGGACTTCATGTTTACCTTATCATCTAAGTCATCATCACTTTCATCAATTTCTTCCTGCCGAAGATTCCATTCATACTCTACGTGAACATGTGGATTTAGCTTCCCTGCCTTGGCTTGAGAAAGCTGAAAAAAATAAGAATTCTTATTGGAATACTTGCTCTTCCTTCTGTGTCAATGATATCAGTTTTGTAGCAGCAAGCAACTAATAGAAATATTTGGTTCTAAAATTTTCCAGGCATTACACAAAATCTCAAGACAATTACAGAAGTCTCTGTCTATTTGAGGTACAGAAGAACTACTAACAGCCAAAAAGGGAGGCTTTTATCAAAGCAGGTAAAAGTTGACATGTTTGACAAGCATTTCAAAAGATGACACAAAGAAAAGGTATGTACACAAAAGCAGCATGCACCTGGAGAACAGAAATCCAAAAATAAGTTCTACTACACTCAGCTATTACACCTTCAAAACCACAGTCTATGTGGCGGAATCACAGTACGGGTATCTATCGTCCTTCATTTGAGTATTCAAATGCTCTTTCCCTTCTCCTCATTGGGATCAGGCCAATTCCTCTGCTTTGCCAGTCCAAACAATATATTCACATTCTTTGAAAATCTACTACTACTTCAACAATCAGGAAAGAAAAATCACAGTTCATAGTTACTCCAAAGAGATACAAACATTGAATACGTGAATTTATTTCCTATCATTATTTATTTTTTCACGTCTGTTGAAATATAAGCTACTTGGTACTAGCTGATTCAGGAGAGCCTGTACTCAAATGAGATCTTTCCTAAACAAAATTTGGAAGAAAACATTTACAATCTGTTATGTAAGTATTAATTATCAATAAGTAGTTAATTTAGTTGAAATCGAATGTAACCACAAACTTAAGACTCCAAGCAACAGAAATTAGCTCAAGTACAGCTGATACTGCAAGCATTTAGATATTTATTTCATCTTTTTTCCTTTCCCATGGTAAACAAGCTGCTCACTCATATTTCTTTTTCACTCCTATCCTCATTGTCATTTTCAAAAAAAAATTCAGATATTTTTTTCTTCAAGAATGGAAAATATGGAAACGCTGTAAATGCCTTCATTCTTTTAGTTAACTATAATAGAGAGAGGTATTTGTGGACTTTCAAATACAATAATTAAAGCAATTAACTGATAGATAAGTGCACTGATAACATCCAATTTTTTATTTGCTCTTCAAAACAATCAGCTGATCCACACTAATGGCAAATGTTACCTAAGTATAGATCACAAAATCCATTCCAATTGCATGTTGTACAGCTGACATGTTTTTCAGCTGCTGGAATACTCAAAACATTGGAAGCACACGGGAGAAGCCAGCGAGAGTACTGTCCTATCAACCACCAGAAAACGTGCACTTGTAACCCTAGCAATAAGAAAAATGATTCTGAGTCGTGAAGGACAAGCCCTCCTGTTTGCATGCTAATACACAACAAGAGCTTCAGTTGTCAAATGAAACACATTAAATTCACCAGAGAAATAGGAAGTACCTTTTTGGGACTGTCAAAATGAGGAAGAAAAGCTCAGAGAAATGCAGTTAAGCAGCAAATGCCTACCGTTTTACAAATTATTCTGGTTTTGTTTTGTATATGACCCTCACACACTACTTAAGCTTTTTAAATCCATTGATAGTACTTAAATTCCCTCGCCTACTAATTGCATGCTGGTCTGAAGCACTTCAGAGGGCTAGAAACAAACAAACTTGTTGCCCTGATCTAGAAACCTTATTCCTGGTGTGCTGCTTCAGAAGAATACCTGAGGAAATCCTTTAACACCTTTATTTCCTCAAACTGCAGTAGTTTTCTTGAGTGCTGCCTTTTAACACTCCTCATATATTCTGGAGATTACAAAAAACTCATGTTCAGTAGAGGGACAAAGTCTCTCAAAACCTTGTGTTTAACCTTTTTTTAGTGCGTCAACTTCCAGACATCACACTTGACTTTGTTCACTATACCTTCACTTCTTTCTCCTTTAAGGAGGCTTAATTTTAAGTTGTTTTAATTCTTCTTGTGAGATTTTCAGCACCTCTGAACTGTATAACTGTCCCATCAAACAAACTGGAAAAAGACAAAGCAGGAAACAGAGATCCACAGCTGAAAGCTCTCAGCAAGTTTAGTTTTTGGGGTTGTTTTATATACCTAATAAAAATACGTGTAAGAGCCTTTGAGCTGATGAAGCCCAGATGTCCTAAAATGATGCAGTAATTGGTATTCAAACACCTAACCCTCAGTATTTAGTGGCTGTAACTATGCTGGTTAAGATAACACAGCACTTTCAGTGAGCTCTCTAAGTTAAACTGTTACTAAGAAAATTATTGTGGTATTGTCAAGTTCAAAAAAAAAAAAAAAACAACAAAAAAACAAAAAAACAATCTGCTGTAAAGCCTTCAGCCAGCTGGGAGCAGTACCAGCTTTGAGATACAGTGGTTACCTTAAGTAGATCATATCTTTAAAAAAGAGGTAAACTTTTACTCTTCCCCTGCCCACTCCATTCTTACCAGTTCCTCACACTGGGCAGCTTTCAGTCTTTTTGCTGTGTCTAGAGCCGTCTCTCCAGCTTGGTTTACTACAAAATCAATAATAAAAAAAAAGCAATTATGAGATGCTTGAAGAATCAACACATTGTGTTTCACTATTCTTAGCAGAGTAACTTCTAAAAGTGATAAAAACCATCTATTTACTCTACAGCAGCTGCAGCTCTAACTATGCTATGAACTTTGGAACAGTTTGAAGCCTTGCCAGCCATTGGAGAAAAATGATGGCATTGAGGAAAAAGGGACAAACAGAACTTCATACTCTCCAGCTTCCACGCTTTAGGAAACTTCCCTCTTATAGCAAAAACTGTCAGAATGCAAAGCTTTCCTGGACATGGTAATGACACAGCTCCTGAGCCTGACAGGCAAGATTCAGAATATATTCCTGTCTCAAAACATGGCAGATAGAGAGCATGTAGAAAACAGCAGATTATATTAACTGCGAGCAAACAGAGATTCCATTTTTAATGAAAACTTCTGCTAAGATATGATGAAAAATGGACTGATGCAGGTACAGAAAGTGTTATATCTCACACATGAAGATGGTAAATAAAGGAAAAAGAAAGGCAGTTGAGAAAGCTCATCCCTCCCCTATACCCCTAAAGAGCTACAGTGGTGGCTTGGGAGTGCTGGGTAAAGCCACAGTGCCAGCTGACATTAACATTAGAAACAGAATTAACTGCTGTGTACACAAAGCCCACACACATTTAGAGTGGAATTAATATAAGCCATCATTTGCAGCATTTTAACATACAAGTAGTGGATGAATTTCACAATGCAAACAACAAGTCCAAAATCCAGAGCATTCACAATGAGTAAGAAATAGCACTCTGAAGAAAAACTAGAAATTGTCGATTAATTTTTCATATTATAAATTTTTTGTCACTTATCTTTATTGACTTCTTAACTGAATGCTTCCTTTAGGCTTGTTGGTGAGAAAGCCTTCATCTTTCTAATACACAGTTTTCATTTTTCCTTAGAAAAAGCTCATTTAATACAGTAGGACACAAATAAAAGTGGTTAGAAACTTAAATTTTAGGAAATTTATTTCCTAGCATTAGATAACGAACTTACCTACATCAATAGTTGGCTTCCCCCTCAAAAGCAATTTCAAACACTCAGGCTTATTATATATACTGCAGTAGTGTAGAACGGTATTACCCAATGCTGTCTGCTTATCCAGGTTTCCACTATAAATTAAAAAAAAAAAAAACAACAATCAAGTATAATATGCTGCACAAGTATGGAAAACAAATAGCATGCAAATTATATTATTTTAAAATAACACTTCTGTTATGCACTCCATTTAACTTGAGGGGGTAGGGATAGAGAGGTTTAAGTGACGTAAGGTTACACAGCTCATCTGCACGGTGCCAGAGATGGAGACAGGCACACAGGTCCCCAGCCCACTGTTACCAGAAGACCAAACTTCCTCCCTAACACTGCCTAACACAGTGCTCCGTAACAATGAGAGAGGAGAAGGGAAAAAGAAAAAAATCAGTATTCGTTCACTGTATTTCAAGTAACAGGTATGATTTCCTATGCTCAGGGGGAAATAAATTATTCCTCCAATCAAACACCCCTACTCCTCCTGTGACCCTCCTCTCTCATCGCTCTGCAGAAGCCACCAGCTGACACAGTAAGCAACTGCCACTTGTTTCTCTTAACAGCATGCTACAGAAGTGGACTGGAATCTATTTCATTTAATCGTTAACTACACCATAACAAAAATAACACTGTACCACTAGATCATGTTTAATTTTATTTTAGGTTTTAAGATGTATGTTTTTTCACTCCTATGAACATCTCTTGACAATAAGGAATAGCTCAGCCAATTAACCACACGTTAAAAACTACCAGTTAAGAAGACTACGCTGTCAACAGCTTTAACACAGCTTCTGAACAACTAGAACATTTCTTCCAACGTTAATGCATCTTATATTCGTCCTTTTCTGATAAAGATCCTCATCTTCCACTCTTACAGTTTCTCTGCCCTTGTCCTGTATTTGGAACAATTACTTGTCATCCCTCCTTTAGCTGAACTACTCATTTGCACTGTTACATATTTTCATGTGCTCTCTCATATCAATGCTTTTTTTGCTCTACATTAATTAAAAATAGGATTAAAGGAGAAACTAACTACCTTCTGTGTTGGTATTCCACTCTTATTTCCCCCTCTCTAGTGATTAGGAACACAAAAGGTCAACTGAAAGGTATTAAATTATGCTTCTATGAAACATATCTGAGGAGAATGACTAAGTGATAAACATTGTCCAATGCACTGAAATGACAGTTTTGAACATCTACATTTCTCATCCACAATTTAACAAAAATGTGCAGTCCATACCAGTTTTGTACAAGGAAGTCAACCAGATGGAGAGAGGTTTGGTCAGCAGTCCGGACTGCTAAATGAAGGGCTGTTTCACCTGGCTCCTAAACACATGCAAACAAAAGCTAGATCATCTCAAACAGAATATACTTTATTTTTCTATATATAACATATGCCTTAATGCATTTAAATGAAAACAATTCAGATTAAAAGTTGCATGAGAAATTGCTCTCAAACCAAATTTCATCAACTCCTATTAATCACTAAGTGCATTTAAAAAAAACTTATGAGAGAGTACATTAGAATTACAGTTTATTAAGCAGAGAATTTATGTGGGAAAGTGCTGCTATAGTTGTCCTAACTGCAGGCCACATTTCAATTGGTGTTCATATGTTTCTAGATATTACTGGCTACAGCAGGTGAGAAACAGTAAGGGCCAATCTTGTGTTTCCTGTTGTGGATGACACAAATACAGGAAGTTTACCTTGCAGCTAGAGGATCTGTGATGTGTTTCTATGACAAGCACTCTGTGATACCTGAAGTGCTGAAACTACACTGAAGTCCTTCCATTTGATACAGGCAGCCCCCTTTGCCAAGTTAGCTGTTTTCACAGAACTTACTGAAAACATATCAAGATGTCTCTAGGCTGGATTTAAAAGTACTGGGAGAAAATATTGCTGATGAAGTGGTAACACAGTCTCAGTTCTCTACAAAACTAGGTACATTGCCCTTGAGCAACACTTCTATATGTGTACTTCAGGTGAAACATAACTGAGTTTCAGAAAAACTGTTACTGGCTTCAGTAGGAATTGAAAGTATTCAGAACTTTATCAAAACCAAAGCAAAACTGCAGTTCTTTTCCTGGAACTGTACTTCTGTAAATGTTTCATCGTAAGCTGTGAAGGCATCACATTTTCTGCTTCCTCACACAGGTCACAGGGACTTGTATACAGTCAGTGATGGGTTCCTTAGCAGCTACTTTAAAAGCAGATGTGATACTGTCTGTGGTGTCAGGTGACCCTAGGTTAGTAAATTAAGCCCTCTTTCTCAGGTCCTTTTCCTAAAAGGAACACACTGCAGAACAGGTGCTTTTCAACACAGTATAGCTGCAATCAGAACGGTGAATCATAGTACTACTGCATTTCACACTCCTCCAGCCTAACTACTGGCATCAGATACATTCTTCTGTTCTCCCCCCACAAGGACACCAAATCAGAATGTTTTTCTTGCTTTCTCATCAGTTATTTCTCTTGTTTTAGTATTTAAAGTAGCAGCCCCTGGTACTTGACATTTTACAGGTATACTTAAAATACTCAGCTCTGTTTACCTGATAAGCTTACCTGTCCAGGCTCTAACAGTGGCTCCATTAGCTCTACCCCCTCTGCATAGACTTGAATTAGTGCAAGTAAATCCCTGGATTTGACAGCCTCAAGTAATTCATTCAGTTTAGCTGCTGCAGATGCACAAGTCTTCCTAGAGAACTTATGATCTACATACTTAGCAGTGATAAATTCTTTACGTGCAGTCCTGTGGGGTGTGAAAATAGAGCTTGGCTTAGACACTTTTAGAAAAATGGGTCAATAATTTCAGATCACCTTGCTTAACTCGAACTCAGAAGGAAGGAGCAAAACTATCAAATAAAGACTTATTTATTACTACAATGCACATTTTTCTTGCAAACAAGTCTAAAATAAGATACCCATTCAATTGTCTCATGACTTCTTGTTACAAACAAGAGTTAGTATCTAGAGTCAAAAAGTTACAAAGACCAAAAATAAAGCCTGAAGCTTGATTTCTTGTGGAAACATACTTACGTGTTAAAAAAGACGACAAGCATGAAGAACAGGATAGAACAGGATAAAAAAGTACCCAAGCAGCTACAGAACATAATAGAATAAAAGGTCTTCTAGCAAAATGACTTTTTTTTTTTTATGCTCTGTGCAACTCCAGTCCCAGAAAAGAAAATTTGTCATGATCTCAATGTGGTACTGAAGCTAACGTCCATTTAGTCCAACAGTTTTATCACTTGACAGTATATGAGCAAAAATGAAAAGCTTTCAAGAGTCAGTAGCTTGGTCTACAGGAACCCAAACTTACAGTTTTCTACACTGAGAAGATCAAGTAGCTAAAACGTGGCTAGATGGTGAAAGACAGAATTTCTAAGAAACTCCACGGAGCTGAAATAAAGTCTTCTGCCATCCTAGTCCATCTCTGTCTTTTTTATTGCTTAGGACATTTTCCATCCACATACATATTCCATATTAAACTTGAGATTGAAGAACTCAAAGATTCAAAACTTACATATCACTCGATGGACTGGGTTTAGGTGAAGGACTAGGTAAATTCCCTTCCATAATATCATTAAAACTATTGTTTCCTACATTCTTGGCCAGCTGCAATAAGAAAAAAAATAGATATCTATAAGGGTGTTTTTTTCCTCATGACCGACAGCAAGCTAAAAACAGGACTACTAATATGCATTTTCCACAATATTGAATGGTAGAACACATCAGGTTACAAAATTAAAGCACAATAATTACATGGAAATGGAAAGTAATCAAAATATTGTAACACGTGAATCCTAACACCCCGCAACTTGTTGTATAATATGCTTCACAACCACAGCCAGCTACTTGCACTTCATGATTAATTGCCCTCAGATACAAAAACAGAATGGGGAACCAGCAGCATGAACACTGGAACAGTGCTTGTACACTAATCAGAAAGTTACTTCTGGAAAAGAGCTCTGACCTACTAGAAAGTTATACTTAGTAAGTTTCTTTTTTTTTTTTTTTTTTTAAACTGAATAGGAAGTTTGTGAACAACTCAATACTTCAAAATGAGTACTAGAGCTAGTGTTAAATCTACATACCCATAACTACCTATCTGCTTTCAGTTTTTACAAAGTTTCTGTATCAAGTCTTCTCACAGGTCAAGCACAGATGGAGAGATAAACCTGTCATACTTTTGCATCCAGTTCCTTTCATAACATTAATGTTACAAGGTTTCTTCCAACAAACTAAAAGATTCATCCAACATTTTTCTGTCAAAATTAGCATTAGTTATTCTCAATTGTCAAGTTAAGTTAGTTTATATATATTATAATATTATGTGGTATGAAACCTACCAAGAGTTCAGACGTTCCTAATTTGTCTAATTCCAAAGACTGGATTCGAGAAATGTGGACACCCATTTCTCTGTGTATTCCAGAACACTCTATGCATGTTAAAATGCCCAAATTAGTTGATAGCCATGTTGGATCTGTGGAATTAAAAAACAAAACAGTTAATGAAAGTTCAAGAAAGTTTTGTGTGATGGTGAGAAATCCAATGTAACCTGAAATAATTCCTCAGTTAATATTTTAACAAGTAGAAATAAACTATGTGTATCTCATACTCTTCTCCAAACTGCAGTGCAAGGGCACACATTGCTACCAACTGAACTTAGTTTTCCAGATTCAGTGACAGTCCCAATGGCACTTAATTTAGACTTCTAAATCCATACTGAATGACAACATTGAATGCATTTAAGATTTGTTTCTGCTAGAGAGAAGGTAGGCTTGTATTTCCTGTTTTTGAAGGCCATTATTTCCCATTTTTGAATTGGCCTCCCATATTCCAATGCTGACAACTTCATAAGTTTTAATGTTTACTTCTTAAACATTCTTTCCTGATAAAAAAAAAATTGACCATAGCATTTTCCAGAATGTAAAATAGTAATATGTTGGGGAAAATTTAAGGAATTAAGGAGTTAATCCAATTTTTAAAGAAGTGCACTGTCATGGAGGAGATCTACATTCTTACATCACAAATGCTATGTAAGGAACATGATCAGTCTTTTGAAGGAAAAAAGTAATAGGCAGATATATTTCGTATACATATGTCTTCAAATAAATATTTATCTTAAATAGTAACTGATAAAATATTAAGTCAAGACATTAAAAATGCAAGCTGGGGTATGCAAGCTTAAAACTTTACAATTAGAAGATGACTGAGAACTGTAACGCATAGTTTCTGTAGCCTTACACAACAAAATTACAGAATGAACCAACTCCAGGACTTGACTTAGCGATTTTGCAACATTCTACTCTGTATTTTTATCCAAGTATTTCTCATTTGGATCAGTTCTGCATTGGTAAGCATCTTCAAGATACATTCTATCTACTCAGTTCCCAGTGAACATCACCTTGAGGCCTCTCTTTAGATCTGAAGGCTGCAAGAGCTACCAACTACTGTACCAATTCAGTAGTTCTATGACAAGTTGGCTCTTTTCAAGCTCTAAGCGATGTGTAACTGACCTGTAACTGTACTTCTGAAGATATAATCTGATAGGATTCTAACTCTGGGTCTCGCTTCTTTGCACAAGACTACTTTATTCTATGAAGATTTCTGATAATGCAATTCCAGCAGTCTCATGCGAAGACAAAACCTCAGAGCAGGATCCAGGCCAGGTCAATTTTTCCACAGTCATTGTCTAAGCATTACTCACTTCTACTTAGTAGCATGCACAGGATCAGTGATGCCAAGCAACTTCCATTCAAGTGCAACAAGCATCTAGAGACAGTGCAACAAGAACAGTTCAAACTCCAGAGGGGCTTGAACTGCTGGAAGTAAGCACAGACAACACACAAAAATATTTTAGTGAATTAAACAGAACTAACGTATGAAAGTCAATATTTGTTCTTTTAAAAGCAGCTTGAAGACTGATCAATATAATGCTTAAAAATTAGTTTGCACTCTACAACACCTCTAAAGAAATCACTTAGCTCACAACAAGAAGTTGATGACATTAACAAATTGAGATACCTGGTGAGCCACAATCACAACAGACTTCATTTCCGGGTAATCTCTGTATGTCATCAATAATGGCTTTTGTCAGATCCTCTAAACTGTTTTCCCCTGTGCTCTGCTCTCCACGGAATGCCATATTTAATGCTTCTTCTTTGCTGTTAGTCAATACTGATATCCATCTAGCACAAGATAAAGACCTTAATGAAGATCTGCATTTGCAAATACAATTTTATCTATAAACTGTAGAAAGGTTGCCAGGAACAAAATATTAGTGGGAATACAGGGAAGCATCGTATTGTGGGGGAGAGATTGAGTAGGGAAAAAGTGAGACACAAAGGGAAAGAATTGAGAAAAGGCAAGTAAGAATGAAAAAAAGACAGAAGAAACGTCTTAATTCTACTGTCCCTTTGGCAAACAAAGTCAAAGCAGTACAGTTCTCAGGTTCCTCAAATAAGCAGAAGCTGTGAAAGAGAAAGTGTACAACTAAGCTCCTGTAAACACAGCTACCTTAGGATTAGGCGTCTAAGATCTTCCTAAAATCTACCCATTAATAGAGGCAATTGTAACCACTACTTTCTCTCATGTGCATCTCTCCTTGCAGAGAGAGTAAGCGCATTTCGGTGGGTGCCCGACAGCCTTTCAAAACAGGCTCAGTGCTCTGGGCAGGGCTGGGCACAATGTCTGAATTAATGAGAAGGGCCATGGCAACAAATGGGGAAAGGAGTTCCAAAAGAGAAGATGATGGGGTAGCAACAATACCAGTAGTCAACAAAATCTTAGAAACACCTGTCAACTGTAACAAATCCCAATTCCTTATTTCAGGCACTGGTTTCTCCCCACCCAGTTACTCTGTTGGTCTTTGCACAGTTACGTTTCAATTAACAAAAAATAAAATCCTCTGGCTGCTGCCTTAAAGGTCAAAGAGAAGGAAGTGAATACACTAAGGAGAAGCACATTGCAACGCAGTGTTACTTAATACACAAGAAGAGTAAATTTAAAAAAAACAAAACATCTGAAGCATAATGATTTTAGATGTTTTTAGCGCTACTGAAAATACATATTTTGCACAGAAATATTTTAGCAGTGTTCTCAATTCATTTCCTGTTTACAATATCAATCAGTCTCCTGACATGCTACAACAGCTATGGTCATCTAAACGTACTGATAAAAGCTCAGAGCAATAAGCGTAATCTCTTCTTGAAAAGGATAAATTTAAAGGATTTCAGAGGTAAATTTATAAATGCAGTCTTGCAATGCAGATTTAGAGCCTGAATTAGTACATGGGCAGCGTACATTCTATACCTCATATACATAGGTTTCTCAAATTTTTATGGGTTGAGAATAATCTACAAACCTGTATGCAGAAGAAAATACTTTAAACTTAGTGAAAAGACAATCTTAAAATGAAATAAATTGAAACATTTGGAAATAAATTTGCTTCATAGTTTATATGCTGAAAACAATGCATTTACATGTATTTCTCTTTCCAGTTATGTGATGCAATGTAAGAACCCACACTAGATGGCACTCTTCTGCCATTTTTCTGATGAAATCTGTTACTAAAATCTGAGGCAGTGCCTCTAGCTTCTAACGATACACTAACACTGTGTTAAACGTAGAGCAAAATAATGATTAAATTCAGAGAAGCAACATGTATCCCCACCTTGGTCGGCAATTCTTTTCAGAGTTATGATTTCATTAGTTTGTTAAAACGGAAGAATTTGAGTAAAACTCAATGATGCAGTAACAAAAAATTATTAGATGTAATTAAAATAAACATGGCATAACTAAGCCACCGGTTAGTTTGACACAGATTTCCAGATCAAGAGCTTCTAAATTATAAGAGCAATAAATTATTTTGGTTGCATTTCTCCAGCTAGGAGGAACCCACTGTTCAAGACTACACACAACTGCAGTGTAATCAGACTGTGGGTCAGTCAAAACAAGAGGCACCATAGTGTCAGCTCTTCCTGGACACCATTAGCAAGCCAACTTAACACAAACACAGGAATGGACTTGCTAGTAGGCAAAAAACTTATGTTAATACTTCACAGTGTTCTTCTAAATGATTTTTAAATTCCTCAAGCCTCACTGAATTACTTTGTCTTGTATCTAACACAAGAAAATGCGTTGCCCAGTTTTCGACTGCACTTTTTCTGGACTTCAGCTGTTTCCCATTGTCCTTTAAGGCATTTCATTTGCTGGACTCCCAGCAAACTCATGAGGCAAAATAAAAATGAGGTATCACGGGTGAACCTTGAATTCAGTGAAGACAACAGAAGCATTCTTTAACTGCAGGCAGAATCTGAGAGTCTGTTCTCTTATTTCTTAAGTATTTGTAAGCCAACAAAAGCCCTCCCTGAATAACCCTTTGTTCTGAAAACCCCTACCGCAGTATTGCTGTTTTCAGGTAAGCACATAAACCTTAACATAGCAGTTTTCAAAGTTTCAGCCAGAACTTTTTTTTTGTACTGAACAAGGAATAGACAGTATCAAGACCTACCAACTCAGTCTTCTCAAAGCTTAAATGAAACAAAGACCTCTGATGACTGTTGCTAAACACTAGACTGAAGCTGGATGGTTTTGCATCACAGCACAATTCCTGAATCTAGCTGTATTTAATTAATGCTCCTCCTGCAGAAACGGATATTCTCTTGACCTTCAACAAAAAGAGGTAGAAAAAACCTAAGAAGTCACGTTCACAGTGTGGTTGGCCCTACCCACAATTATCACAAAGTAGAAAGTATCTACTATTGGACATGTGATAAAATTACATCCAGTTATTTTTAGAGATTTGTGTGTATGTTTCTTTTAACACACAATTATAAACACACGTTTCCCTCCCCACCATACACACCGTGCTTTATCTACTGGAGAAAGTAAGAACCCACTGAGAATTCTGAAGGACAGTTAAGCAGTAATTAAAGGTCAGACAGTTGGCTGGATAAGAACCAAGAAATGCACTGAACTAAGGGAAATGTTTGAGGGGATGTAGGAACAGGCCCGTAACAACATAAGCTTCAGTGGTTTGCCTTTTAAACTGCCTGCTGTTTTTGTTTATTTAGTAGCTCTTTGGAAGCAGTAGGAAAAAGCAGGCAAGGTCATGTAAACTAGAGGATAAAGAAATGCATCTAGCTTTTCTCCTCATTTAGATAAGAGGATAGAAGGAAAGTGACTTGAAAAAACCTATTTCCACATTTATTTCTCAAGTGATGCACAAGGAGAAAATGAACAGTGGCAGCACTAAAATTAGGACAAATACAACAAAGTGGAGGAGAAAGATGAGAGAAGCGCGCATATACGAATCAAGTGCAAACTGGAACCAGAGGATGACAATTATTATCAAGGAATTATATACTTAAATGAACAAGTTTGGAAGTCAAAGGGTACTATTTGCACATCTCAGATAATAAAGCTATTAAGTACCTACTCAAGCAGCTGCACAAGGAAAACAGAACATTTGCTTTTATCGTAGTTTTTCCATCAACACATTAACAAGCAATCTGGTTTGTGAACTAAAACTACTGTACAAATTTTCATAGAGAAAAAAGAAAAGTAACTTTCTGCATGCATCTCAAGTTATATTATGTTACTTGAGTCACTTAATATTTAGAAACAGAACACTTGACTGTGTAGCATTACAGCACCTTTTTGCTGGCCTACAGAGCCAAAGAACAGGCAAAATACCATTAGCTTCTAAGAGAATGTCAGCATATTTTCCAACATTGGGATACAATTAACGTCTCTTTAGCTATATGAGAATTTTAAAACTTGTACAGGAATATTTTAATGCTGCTTCAAGTAATTTTTCCAGCCTCTTGATTTTAAAGTGATAAACCAAACTCCAGCACAAAGGAGATGGGAACTATACTTGTAACAGAGGAAAAAAAAAAAAAAAGCCTGGAATTTCAAGACAGTTCAAAGGCAGCCAGGTAAACTGAGTTTACAGACCTGCCAATAGTAAGAATTATTCTACTAATGTATACCCCTGCACATACATCTTGCTAAAGCATTGAGACAAAAAAAAAAGTCTTACCCTTTTAAACAAACGAATACAATCAGATCTCATTTATGGCAGATACACAAAAATCTCTGTCATGCTATTCATCAAGAGCATTGCTGATGAGAAGTAACAGCATTTTGTTCTTTACTATTAATCTTATTGGAACAATTAAGTTCCAGAAAGAATGCAGTAAGCATGACTGGGCAAGTCAGCTTTCATAACTCACAGCACTGCTAACGACTTTGCACTCAGCCAACACACTGCTGCAGGACACTCCGGAAGGACCCAGCTGCATGACAAATCTCTCCAGCCTTCTCATTTCATCTGTGCCTCCCATTGCTGAGCTGCCAAGGTTGTTGCCTCTCAATGCTACCTAACAACTTGAATATCCTACAAATATGCCATATAATTTTAAAATACATAAGCAGCAACTCAGTCTTCCATTAGAAGATGGACATGCAACAAAAACTACAACAGCCCTGAAGAACAAGGCACCCTGCAAGGCTCAGCCTGGCTGCACTATTCACTAGTGAACTTTTTTCTTTGGCTTGCCAGGTGATGAGCACTGAATTGCGATGTTCTGTACAAAGTACTTTTGAGGACTGAAGGCAATATTCAAGGGAAAAAAAAAGGGTGGCACAAGGTTCTCAGGACAAGGTGTATCAAGATGCATAGTGGGAAGATTATTTTGCAGGAAATAATCTATTTGGAAATGTGTTAATGAAGCCAGTTACTGGATTCTGAATTACACAAACTAAAATAGGCTGTGTTGCTTATGTCTAGGCCCACAGTAGAAAAGATGCACTAATTCTATATTTCTGTATGTTATATGGCAGCCTTGTATCAACTTATTATTTTTAAATTAGAGAAAAAGGTGGGATCAGGAGGGAAAGAAGCAACTACAGAAGAGGTAGTAACTACGGACACAAGGAAAATATAAAGAATTTCAAAATATTTCATTGGAACCCTAATAACCTCATCTACTGTATTATGCCAAGCATCTGCATGTGAACAACATACTGGAAGGGTACACAATCCAAACGGGTTTCTGATTGTTTTTTTGCTTGGTTGGTTTTTCTATTTTTCATGTTAAAGGGTTTTCAAAACATCTTTTAGTAATGTAAATGTAAACATAAATAGTTTACATTTATTTATTCACAACCAGAAACAGTGGGCAATACTTTTGTATTAACTGAGAAAACTAATTCCACTGCTACATATGATTTCATACACACATTTCTATGGAGAAAATAATCTTGGAAAAAAAAGTAAGCATTCTTACGCTACGTATTCTTGTTCATCTTCTGCTTGAAAATGGTATGTTCTGTTATCTGAAATAAATAAATACATCTTTTCATTTGGCACACGAAAAAATTGAATAAAAATGAAGCTGTTACTATGTCTATTCAACAGATGAAGTAAGAACAATTTCTCTTAAGCTATGATATTAATTCATGAAATAAAGAAGATGAAATAGTGAAGTTTGATTTACATCAAGTATACATATTTCAAAAACCTATGCTTAGAAATACTAAATAATAAGCACATGAATCAAACTGTCTCACAATCCCTTCTAAAATCAAATATGAAGTTTAAGTAGCAGAGAAAGTTTATTCCTATTATATTTTTTTCCTTCTGTTTGAGTTGAGAAACTTATCTGCTAACTAAAGAATATGTTAAAAGTGGGTATTAGCCCTCATGTTCAAAGGAACTGTCTGCTATGTAGTAATTTGGTTGCAAAGACTGAAAACAGTAAATTAACTCTTCTACTTCAAAAATGGTTTAAAATTTAGTTAGATATAAAGGCCAAAACAGGGAGAGGGTAAATCACAAAAGCTCTAATGCTAAGAAAACACACACCACAACCAATTTTAGACAAAAGAATGAATAGTTTGCAAGGAGGATAAGAGAACAAGAGAAGCTGAGCTCTCCTTGCTTCTTCTACCCCCTGATCTCCCACTCCAAATAAAACTCAATAAACAGAACAGACAATGAATTTAATAGAGCCCAAATGTCTCCTCAATTTCCTAGTGGATATAGCTTACACACATCACAGTAAGCTGTTAAACACCTCTCTCAACTTGGGGAAAAAGGCATTGCATTTCATGGCTTGTCCCAAATGAACAGTAGTGTCACGCACAAAATAGAGCTCTTAGATTATTTTTCCATACAACCCAACTTCAAAATGAGAGTGATCATAGCACTCATGAGATGCCGCAAATATCTGGATATAGATGTGAATTTTGAACTGTAGTCTTATTTTAAATGGAAGTAACTGTAATTATATGGCTTCAAAACATTTTTCAAAATCCCCAATAATGCAAGATCGTACTAAAGTCACCACATACGTGATATTAGATCAAAAGACTTCTTATCTTCAGCATTTGGCTTCACCTGGCAGGTTAATAAATTCAGTTTAGCTGGTTGCCTGTTGGACTAAAAAGAAAATTTATTTTACTTTAAAAAGATCTTGATTTAGGATTATTTTTCCATTCTGGGAAATGTGCACATGCAATATTAGTTTTAACTTTGGACAAGACATCCCAAACACCCCCAAAACACTGGAAAATGGCATGACTTGGACCTGATCCATTAGAATGGCCAGATTTAAAACAGAGCTGAAATCTTCATGGCAGCTCACTCTGACTACTTGAAAGGCCTTAAAAGAAGAAAGCCTTAATACAGAATATGCTACTATTTTGATTTTATTATATTTCATAAACAACACTAAAACTATTGAGCAATTCTTTATTTTTTTAAATAGTTTTAAAAATTCTAAAGGAAAGTGAGAAGCTGGAGATTTGGAGTTTCAGATCTTTGAGTAAATACAGCTACTAAAATAACCTAATTACAGCATAGATATTAAGACATGATAGGCTAAATATGACTAAAATATTCTGAGTATATACAAGCTTATCAAAAACTGTAGAGATACTGAATTAAATTTACCATAGCTGGCAGACATAAACTAAACATGAGACACGTCACTTATCTGTAAATACCTCTGAATAGTGTTTTGGAAGTTGTTCATGTTAGAAACTGTAAACCCAGTATAAAGCAGTGCAAAAGCAACAAAGCAAAAACATCTAGAGAAGTATTTCCCACATTGTCAAATGTCTGGCAGAACAAGCTCATCACCACAGTGTTTCTAACACTCAAGGCCTAACAGCTCCTTGAAAGACTGAATACGTGATTGGATTCTCAGTTTTCTAAGTTTAGTCTCAAACAGATTGTCATGATCTGAACTTTTCATAATTGCAAAGAAGAATATTACTTTCCGCTTGGCACTGCTTTTACACAGTTACATACAAGAAGACGAAAACGATAACCAATGGTGTGATTCAAAGAATTCTAAATTGGCAAGATTTAAGCTTGAAAAAACATTTATTTTTAAAAGATGATAACTGAACCATTACTAACCTAATAACTAATCCCAAGTTATCCGAGAAACTGAAAGTATCTTTAGACACTTATAGTTATGGCCATCAGTGAAATTTAGGCAAATGGTGAAAGAAGTGTGATGAAATGGACTCATCTCCATACCATTATTAAAACAATAGTAACAGGAGGAGGAAGTCTTTAATCTTATTTAAAAGCAATTGATATATTTGTCATTACCTTATCAAACTCTTAACACATTTAGGAATTAAATTATCTGTCAAAGATTATAGCAGTGAAAAGAAAAATCAAGTGATTCTATTTTCCTTTTCTCACTTTGGTTGGTTGAATGACTTTTTTATTTTTTATTTTTTTTTTTAAAAAAAAAGCACGTGTACATTTACAGTAATTTATGTACTTAGCATCTTATGTAGGAACAAAATGTCTGTAACACAGACATCAACACATGAGACAGCTCATCAGTCTTCCAGCACAGTGAACAGCTAGAGTAAAGTTATGAACAGCAAGACATC
Source organism: Penelope pileata (assembly GCA_013396635.1). Taxonomy (NCBI): domain Eukaryota; kingdom Metazoa; phylum Chordata; class Aves; order Galliformes; family Cracidae; genus Penelope; species Penelope pileata. The sequence goes on along the minus strand of WBMW01003417.1, from coordinate 354,382 downwards.
CCACCTAATCTCCAGACTCCCTGGACTATACTGGCTAACTCTCCTGTGGCTCAAAGAAGAGTCTGCAGCATACTTCTGTGATGTACACAATGTAGTTGTCTACATCTACATTTATTTTATTCAGAGGAATCGCATCCCATCTCTCTCAAAGGTATAACAAGAACTGCTTACTGCTTAGTGTACTGCTTGGAATTAAAAAAAAAAAGTCCATCCAACTTGAAGCACTGCTCCTGCTAATGGTCATTAACAGACAAATTTTAAGAACAGGGGAGCAAGTACAGGAATACTTCCTCAAGTCAAGCTCCAACTTCTGATAACCCACAGAATTTTAACAGCTGGAAGCAGAAGCGGCATCTTGTTTTGTAAGAGCAGATTAACACCAACAGGTTCACTGTGAAAAGGGCATCTTAATTAACTATTTTAGTGAGGAGGTATAAAAATAACTTACCGTTGCATGTGATATGGTAAGAATTCCATTTTTAACAGTGCACTTTCTTCTTTGCCATACTTTTCTTAACCTACAGAACATCAACAACAACAAAAGGAGTAGCTAGACATGATTTTAAAACACATTTTCATCTCATGAAAGTTCTGAGAAGATTATCTTTGAGAAACAGAGGCAGACAAAGTTTAACTAAACACCTCAACAGAATTAAGTTAGAGGTTTGTGACAGGTCTTAATCAGTTATTAGATACTTATAAAGAGAATGACTTTCATTTAAATTTGACGCGGGATTTTGGTTTTGAAGGTTTTTGTGTTTACTATACTAATTTCAGATCTGTTTTCTGATTCAAACTGCCAAATTCTTGACAATTTATGGCACACATATTAGGAAAATGTGCCTTAAGCATCCATGGTACAAAACAGTAAAAATCAGTAGTGCATGGAGATAGTAAGAGCTCTCACTATATATTGTGCACTTTGAGAACATACCCATCACTCTTCTTTAAAAGATAACCTTTCTTCTCACTGCCATATTCCTTATTCCCCTGAAGTTGATGCATACTATATCCTCCCTGCCTGCTCTGCGAATCCTGAAAAAAAAACCAACACAAATATTTCCTAATGCGTACAGTAAGTTTCCCTGATCATTATGCATTTTATTTTTTCTCATCTCTACCACAGTCTCATAAATTAATAACTCCTAACACCTATTTTACATTCATGAGTTTGCTTTTACATCGCCTGATCTAAACCCAACTGCAAGTACAAGACTCTTGATTACTTCATAAGGAGTTTTGAGTATAGTATGGATAGCAAATGTGTACCTAAAAATAATACCTTGTTAAAATACAGAAATTCAAAACTGCATAATCTTATAAATGAATAAAATGCTGATGTCAAATTTCAAATAGAAAGTAACTGAACAAAGCATGCAGATATATAAAAACTTGCCCAAACAAAAACAGATATCAATAATCGCATTTTTATCCAATTAAAAATACACGTGCATGTTTGCATGAGTTTTTGTGAACGAAGTCAACTGAAAAAGCTTTCAGTCTGTTTGAGTGAAACAACTAGGTGAAATGGATAAACATTACAATGCATCAGAAAAATCCACAAAAGTTCATTAAAACATTGACTTACTCTCCTAGACTTCGATCATGAAAGGCAAAAGCAATAGAGGAAAGAGAAAGCAAACAATTTAAAACAAGAATTATTATTTTATTTAAAAACATGGTCCTTGAACATAAACTTCATAGCCTCCATATCTAATAAAACAATCGTAGTTTCTTATAACACTATTAGAAAGAATGCAACAATTTCTTATTTAGGCACACTGGTGGCTCATCAAGTGAAAAAGCATGACAAAATTCAGTGCAACTTTACACATGACACTGGATTCTTCCAGTACCTGAAGGGGCCTATAGGAAAGCTGGGGAGGGACTTTTTACAAGGACAGGCAGTGACAGGACAAGGGGTAATGGCTACAAACTGAAAGAGGGTACATTTAGCCTAGGTATAAGGAAGAAATTCTTCACTGTGAGGGTGGTGAGACACTGGAACAGGTTGCCCAGAGAAGTTGTGGATGCCCCCTCCCTGGAAGTATTCAAAGCCAGGCTGGATGGGGCTTTGGGCAACCTGGTCTAGTGGGAGGTGTCCTTGCCCATGGCAGGGGGGTTGGAACAAGATGATCTCTAAGGTCCCTTCCAACCTGAACCATTCTATGATTCTATGATTCATAAAAGCAATTAAAACAACCGCAGGAGCAAATCTTACTAAATGCCTCCCATTCCTTATTACATTTGAAGTCCCTAAAACGATAGCTATATTATATCATCCAAACTGGAACTAATTATGAATTTCTATTAAAGAGGATCAGGCCAAAAGTTAACTTTTAATTTTTGCAGAACTATACAAGCAAGTATAATTGAGGATACATTGAAATTGTTTTAAATGTAGCTGTGAAACCATCACCCACAAAATATCTGACAAAAGCCTGAAGGAAAAAAAAACAATGGAAATTGAATTACTTCCCTGGCAATACTCCTTTCTCATTCAAAGCAGTTTTTTAAACACTACAACCAACATATATTGAAGATTACATTCTCCTATTTTATACTGTTCTTACAAATGTTTTTTTGCAAAAAATTTATCATATGAGTTTAGAAAGAAGTGATTTGGTAATCCTACTAGCTGTGGTTGGAAGCAGCACAAAGAATGCTACATGCCACGTGATGCCATCAGTAAGTGTTTGCACCATCATGGTAAAAAGCTGATTTCATTTTCAGCAAATTTTGAATCCCCTTTGAAATGATGGTTCTGTTGGTGTTAGCATAGGTAAGAATGTAATGAGATGTAAGTCCTGTTCCAAAGAGCATATCAGGTGAAGATTACCATCCATTACTCATTGTTCAGGTGGGCAGTGGTGAAAGTGCTCAGAGAAGCCTGCAAATGATGAAAAGAGATTTCAGGGATTTAGGGGGATTTGTTCAAGGAGCGGAAGCACAAGCGGTGTTTCGCTCTATGCCTTCTGGGGCGGCGAAGGACATGAAGTGGGCTAGGAAAACACAGGTAATGAATCATTGGCTGAGAGACTGGTGTCAAGACAGGAACTTTGGGTTTTTTGACCATGGGGCAGTTTACCGGCCCCTGGCCTGCTGTCCATGGGTGGAACTCACTTGTCTAAAAGGGGAAAAATAATCCAAGCGCAGGAGCTAGCAGGGCTCATCGAAAGAGCTTTAAACTAGCTGTGACAGGGGAAGGGGATAAAACAGGGCTCACCAGAGAAGAGCCTAGGGGAACAGTACTGGAGCTGGGAGTGAGGCAGATGTCTCAGCTGAAGTGCATCTACACCAATGCACACAGCATAGGCAACAAACAGGAGGAGCTGGAAGCTATTGCGCAGTAGGCTATGACCTTGTTGCTATTACAGAAACATGGTGGGACCAATCCCATGACTGGAGTACTGTGATGAATGGCTACAAGCTCTTCAGAAGGGATAGACAAGGAAGGAAGGGTGGTGGCGTGGCTCTCTATATTAAAGAGTGTTTTGATTTTGAAGAGCTTGGGGATGGGAACAATAAAGTTGAGTGTCTATGGATAAAGACCAGGGGGAAGGTCTGTAGGGGTGACATCTTGGTGGGGGTCTGTTACAGACCGCTTAATCAGAATGAAGAGGTGGATGAGGCATTCTATGAGCAGCTGGTAGAAGCTGCATGATCACTAGCACTCATTCTCATGGGGGACTTCAACTTCCCTGATATATGCTGGAAATATGCCAAGTGCTGGGTCCTGCACTTTGGTCTCAATAACCCCATGCAACACTACAGGCTTGGGGCAGAGTGGCTGGAAGACTGCAAAGAGGAAAAGGACTTGGGAGTGTTGGTTGATGCTCGGCTGAACATGAGCCGACAGTGTGCCCAGGTGGCCAAGAAGACCAATGGCATCCTGGCCTGTATTAGAAATAGTGCAGCCAGCAGGAGCAGGGAGGGGATCATCCCCCTGTACTCAGCTCTGGTGAGGCCGCATCTCGAGTTCTGTGTTCAGTTTTGGGCCCCTCACTACAAGAAAGACATTGAGGCCCTGGAACGTGTCCAGAGAAGGTCAACAAAACTGGTGAGGGGTCTAGAGCACAAGTCTTATGAGGAGTGGCTGAGGGAGCAGGGATTGTTTAGTCTGGAGTAGAGGAGGCTCAGGGAAGACCTCACAGAAACATAGAAACACAAGGCTGGAAAGGACCTACAAGATCATCTAGTCCAACCATCCTCCTCATTGCACTCAACAACTTCCTGAAGGGAGGTTGTGAAGAGAAGGGGGTTGGCCTCTTCTCCCAGATAACTAACGATAAGACTTGAGGAAATAGCCACAAGTTGTGCCAGGGAAGATCCAGGTTAGATATAAGGAGAAACTTTCTCCAAAAGAGTGGTCAGGCACTGGAACAGCCTGCCCAGGGAGGTGGTAGAGTCACCATCCCTGGCGCTGTTCAAGAAGCATCTGGATGAGGTGCTACAGGATATGATTTAGTAGCTTAGTGGGTAGCAATGGTGAAAGGAGGATGGCTGGATTAGATGATCTTGTAGGTCCCTTCCAACCTTGTGTTTCTATGATCCAGGCAAATAAAATGTCGAGAAGCAGGTACCAAAACAGACATGAAACATGAGTCTAAAGATTAGCTAAACCGAAAGTAAACCTGTTAGTTGCATTTGTAGAAATAGTTAAGGTATAAGAAAACCAAAGGACATCTGTATTAAAAGGTTGGATTTCCTTTAAAACTTAAAGTTTTTAACACATAAGCATTTTTAGCATATGAAATAAATGCTTCACACAATTCAAATGACACTATTATCACTTGAAATATTTTTACTCCAAGATTGAAAGCAGTCATTTTACAAAATCAGACATTTCTGATGTAAAATGACATAAACTTCATTCTAAAATGTAGTGTCAACATGCCCTACGCAGCATGTGGTAGCAGACATGACATGTTGTAGAGCCATTGTAAATTGTACTTCTCAGTTGTGAAACTATGGCCCTAGCACTTCTGCACAGCCCAAGATTCAAAGACTATCAAGATATTTCCAAGAAATAGGTAATTCCATAGACTACAGTAATAATTTTTCACCGATGCAAGAACAGGTACATTTGCAATATCTGTATACCATTACAGATGTCTGTAATGCTATACTAACACCTGGAATGCAAGCAAAAGTAAAACAAGAGCTGCATTAGAAGAACTTAGAAGAGTAGGGAACAAGATTAACTCGCTAAAGGCATTAATGTTTCTTCCTGACAAAGCATCGGCCTGAATATCAGGTTTTTTTTTTTTTCCATATAAGTTACTTTAAACTTAAAGTTACCCTGAACGCTTTATTAGATTTAACATCCATGCCCAAATCTCTCCTGCAACCCACAATGGAAAGTCTGTCTGAGACAAGTAGGAAGACTCATTTATCTAATGGGAACTTCAGAGAGATTATTAATGGTAAAATTTGCAACCTGGTCAGGAGTCACAAGTTCAGACTTTTCTTTTACACAGAAGGTCACTACTACACACAACCAGACCTTCATTCTATTATTTCAGACCATTTCCTTGCCAAAGAAAGTTTTGTAGGTATACTTCCGAATTCTTAATAAACCAGAGAAAATTCCATTAATTTCACGTTCTTCAATACTTCAATTAATCCATGTTTTCCAATTGTGAGTCTATAATGAACTCATATAAGGGTGAAGACATATTCTTAATCACAACCAAGCAGGTCATCTGCTACAGCAGTAAATTTCACCTTTATGTATTTGAAGATTCAGACACATGCAATCCTAAAGAGCTGGCTTGAAACTCAGGCCATGTGGTATTTGGGAGTATTGCTGTCTCTGAGTTATGTGATGTAGCAGAATTACATAAGAGAAGTGCTTGTGCTGATTTTGAAAGAGACATCAAGTGTCTATTGATACCAACCAGTTATTTTATCCAAAATAGTGGATATTTTCTTTACAGCAGAATAAGAATCGTTAGATGAGCAACCAAGTTAACAGCAGAAAACAAGCAATTTTCATAGAATCATGTGCCAGGACACGTGGTGTCTAATACTATAATAATTCAGAAAAGGGTGAACTGTCAGAAGTATGCTACACAGTATTAAATAATTCAGGATACCCAAGAAAGAATTTCTCAACGATCTCACAATCTTAAGACTAGACAGGTAAAGATTTGTGTAAAGAAATGCAAAGGAATGCACAAGATCCAGCAAGATATCAGGTTGGATATTAGGAAAAACTTCTCTGAGAGCTGCAAAGCACTGGAACAGGCTGCCCAGAGAAGTGGTGGAGTCACTGTCCCTGGAGGAGACTTGAAATTGCTTCAAAAAGACACTGAGCAAGTTCAAAGAGGGGAAATTGGTAGAGGGGTACTAAATACAAAGATAACATCTCCAGTGTGCAGACACAGCAAACTACTAATGAAAACATTTTGTGTGGAAATATCAGCAATTATTGAGGTCAGGAAAATCTTTACGTCAGGAAAATCCTGAGCACAACATGGCTGGAGTATGGAAGGACATAAGAAAAGTGTGCATCCCATTACTTTCTGTTTTTCCCTGGACATTCATTCTTGATCATTATCAAGGACAAGATACTGGGCTAGCTGAAGTATTCATCTGATCTGTAACAACTGTTAGAGTAAATTAAGAAGTAAATAAAATAGAAAAAATACAAATTTCTTTTAAGTAACGCTTGTTGAAATGTAGTTGGAGGTTCTAAATTAGTTTTCTTGCAATCTTACTGAAGTAGGAATTAATTTCTGAATTCAGAATTCATATATTCGCATTATTTCTGAAAATAACGTCTAAATTATTTACCTCCTTCTGATCAAGCTGCAGAGAAGATTTTATCAAATCACGAAGAGCAGTAAGCTGTTTCTTTTCTTCATCTTGTGTCTGCTTTATCTATAAAGAGATTATTACTCACTTTTTAGATGCAACTTCAAGCTTTTACGCACTCCCATACATCGTTATAAATGTCCTGTGCAACCAGCTCAACCATTGTAAGATTTTGCAACATTTCAGTTTAATTTCATGAACTAGCTTCTTACGTATTCACCTTCTATGCATGTATTACTTCAAAAGCAAGCTAAAACGAATGCACAAATCTGCATGCCCTGTTCTGTCAGACTTTAGTGGTTCATTACATCTAATTCAACTAAATCAGTCACTGAAATATTAATTAAATAACTCCCGTAAGCTTGACAGGTGACTTAAGGAAGGAAAATACTGTTTAATCTAGCCACCAACTACAATAGCAAATGGAATTATCGTAATTCTGATTATAGAATGCAGAAGCACTTGGGTGACAAATGTGGTTTGATTCTACGTTATTACTTGCCTCCCATGAACACCACAAGAAACTTAATTAACTTTAACTGTGGTGCTATCATTGAGCAGTTTGATACAGAAAAAAGTGAAAGTGGCAGCTAAAATTGGTGCTAGTAATGTAATCCAATTCAAGGTCTTCCCTTTTAAGCTGTTTATTTTAATGTGCCATTAAATCAGTAGTAGAATGACAGCTGCTTTTCCTTATAACTGTAACAGCAGAATACAAAATGGAAGATAGAGACAAGATGCTTTTCTTCATTCTAACTACATGCAAGGTTTCAAAGAATACAATACTAATTTAAAAAGATATTTATATCTAAGATATATCCAGTATAAATAAAAAAAATTCATTTTCAGACATTAAAATACTTATAAGCAAACTTACATTATACAAGTCAGCAGCCAACTTTTCAATATATTGTTTAAGTTTATCAGCTGTTTTCAAGCCATCTTGGAAGAAACTGTAATGAAAAATATCTGTGATTCGTCAGGAATAAAAATAATTCATAATGAAGTAGGCTGGTTTTGCTTCACACCCCTTCCGCAGGACAATAAAGTTTAGACAGCTCCTCCCATATTCAGAAAAAAAAACCCTCTGCCTCAATTTGAACAGTTTTACTATCAATCTAATCCCAATGTGACAGATTCCACATTCCTCTAAAACTAATTTACTTCACGAAGGTCTGAAAGTTGCATTTCAGCCCGGAAACATTCAATTTACCTTACTGAATTTAATTTTATCATATAAAGATATAATGAGCCAAAGGAGAATTTCACATGCTAGCATGAGGCGACAACCCCTAGAACACACGCAAGTATTGTCAGTTAGTAATAGTAGAAGTTTAACCATTGGTCTTGTAAAATGTTACAAATACTACACATTCAAATTAACTGCACTGCTGAATTCACTAATTAGAATTTTATTACAGGGCATACATGCTAGTGTAGATAAATAGAAGCCTGTCCTCTACCCTCAAGTACTTATTTTAAATTAGAAATATGAAGGAACTTGAAGGAACCTTCATCACTGAAGGTTTTTGGTTTGAGAGATAAAACCTTGAGAGTTAAAATAGAGAGAAAATAGTTTGGCCATTTTTTTATTTTTTATTTTTTAAATCACTGTTAGTTAACATGTAACTTCAGAAGTCTTTTTCCTGTATTGGAAGTATCTCTAGTGAAATTCCCATATATTTGCCTTGTCAATTAATGACAAGGTCATAACTTACCAGTTTCATCTCAAGGAGTTTCAAAGAGATTACTGGCTTTCAGTAATCTGAGAATCTAAAAGTGAGTCTCTTTAATAGAATATTAATAATTTTTCTGAAATTATGATCTAGATCTATGCCTCAGGAAATAAAATTAACTTTGTATGTAACATGCAGGGTTTTCCCTTGGTCTCTTTCTCCATTTTTTCCCTCTTCCTGCCACCACTGACTTTCATACTCTGTACTGAAGGACTGCAGCCTAACGACTCACCTGGCAGATCACAGTAAGGATAAAATTCCTGATGTCATCCAGACAAATTCAAAGCAACAGGAAATAAATACTTGTACAAATTAAATATTATAAATAAAGCTTAAAAGCACTGCACTTACTTGCATTGTGCATGATAATACTTAATAAGATTCTGCAGAAGGTCCACACCTTTTTTTGTCTTGATTTCATTAACTTTAATAAGGTACTGTACTTACAGTGGAAAAAAAAAAAAAAAAAGAAAAAACATGCTGATCATCATGCTTTACAACATTCAACTATTTCCAAACAATACAACATCATCTGCTCAGTGAATTAATTATCTCTGTGTTTAACTTGTGTTGATTCATAAACCACAAGTCCAACACAGTTAAGCAAAATCTAAACTAGATAGCAGTTCGTATGGATATTCCTAAAAAAACTTAAAACCACCCAAAAAGAAATTCAGGAAAAAGTTCCATCTTTTACAGCTATATGAAGGTGTCCCCTTTTAAATGCTACTACAGTAATTACTGAAATTCTAAAAACACAAATACTATGCAATTTAAAGCATTTGCTACTAAAATGTAACAAGAAAAATTAACATAAAAATCAGTTTTACGAAACTAATGTATCACTATGAGTTGTCAGTTCATTAGGAATTTTTAAAAAGCTTCAGAAAACATGTTGTATATAAAAAACACTTCCTGAAAAATAAGAAATATCTCCATGGTTTATTTTCAGCCCACAAACCCTTACAATAACAAAGAATAAAACAAAAACAAAGCCAAGTTTCACACAGAGTTAAGAATAATTTTTTATCACATTGCTGTGGTATGTTACATTAAGCTAATTTCCTCTCTCTCCAGATGATAAATTAGATTTTATCACATTTAATTAAGACCCATGAAACATTTGATATTATGGTATCAAAATTAAAAGATGAAACTTGTGCCTCACTTCGCACATCTGTAGCTGAAAAAGTCGCCTTTCCTTCTCCATTTCTTCCGCAATCTCAGCTCCTGTAATTTCAGTTCGTATCATCCCATGCTGTTTCGCATGTTCTCTTTTTTCCTTTTCAATTTTCGTACTGAAATTAGAATAGATTTTAGAGAATTTCTTCTATCATGTGATCTAGTAATTTTTATTTTTTTTTAAAACAAAAAAAGAAATGGAATAAAGACATCCAAAAGATGAGAGAGATCCCCAATGATATCAAATCCTCTTTTTTTTTTTTTTCCCCCTTTCTTCTGCCTAAAGTGTCCCAAAATAACAGTCTTGAAGCTGTCCTTCCTCCCTTCAATTCTTTAACACTTTTCTCTAGTCTGTATGCTGCTTGGGGAGTGGGGAAATCGATACATTTTTTGTTTCTACACAATGTTCTTCATAGCTGTCATCACTATATACTGTAATGTAAATCACACACATAAGGAATTTGACAGGTTTGGTTGAGCTATGTCGCCAATTTTAACTCCTGCTTTAGGAGATACGAAACATAAGAGAAGCAAAAAGGAATCATATGAAATTTACCACATATGCTAAATGATACAACTTCCAGCTATGACATTTTCAAAGAAAGTCAACACTGAAAGCAAATCTGAAACAGTGAAACACAAATAAGGAACTAAGAGGCCATCCTGAGACTTCTTAATTGTAGTTTCATAGCGTTGCTCTCCTTAGATTTTAGCGAAGTTTCTCTACTATTCAGTATTCCTCGATACAGAGCAGAAAAACGTGAACAATTTATCCTTGTTCTCTAGCAGCCTTTTCAACGACAACAAAAAAAATCTAACGAGGTTCAACAAGGCCAAGTGGAAGGTGTTGCACTTAGGTCGGAGCAATCCCAGATATGTGTACAGACTGGGAGAAGAGATCCTTGAGAGAAGTCCTGCTGAGAAGGACCTGGGAGTCCTGGTGGATAAAAAGCTGGACATGAGCCAGCAGTGTGCTCCTACAGCCCAGGAGGCCAACAATATCCTGGATTGCATCAAAAGAGGAGTGGCAGCAGGGAGAGGGAGGCGATTGTCCCTCTCTGCTATGGCCTTGTAAGGCCCCATCTGGAGTACTGTGTCCAGGCCTGGGCCCCCAGCACATAAAGGATGCAGAGCTGTTGGAGAGGGTCCACAGGAGGACCACAAAGATGATCAGAGGGCTGGAGCACTTCCATATGAGGAAAGGTGGAGGGAGCTGGGCTTGTTCAGCCTGGAGAAGAGAAGGCGCTGAGGAGACCCCACTGCAGCCTTCCTGTACCTAAAGGGAGCCTGACTTCTTACACGGCCTGATAGTGATAGAACAAGGGGAAAACAGTTTTAAACTAGAGGAGGAAAGATTTACATTAGATGTCAGAGGAAATTTTTCACGGAGAGGGTGGTATGGTGCTGAAACAGGCTGCCCAGAGAGGTTATGGATGCCCCATCCCTGAAGGTGTTCAAGGCCAGGTTGGATGGGGCCCTGAGCAACCTGATCTAGTACCAGATCTGCAGGTTGGTGGCCCTGCCTGCAGCAGGGGGCTGGAATTTGATGATCCCTGAGGTCCCTTCCAATTCTAGCTATTCTACAATTCTAGGATGCTACCTGTTGCCAACTTTTTACAAAACATTGTTTAATCACACACAGCTATCTTAGTAAGAAAATATTTTTTAAAACGACATGTTTTACAAACATCAGCTGCAGTTTTTTCTGCTTGAAAACATGGTTCTGCAATACAGGTTGACACACTTTTTAAATCAATGCACGTCGTTATAAGATTGTGCAAATGTCATCTGAATTTCTATTTATTTCATTTAGTGCAGACGAGTAATCATAAGAATAAAAACACAGATGTCTTGCTCAGATTTACATCCACATCCACAGACACAGTAGGTAGTTTGGGACCAGGAGGAATAGGTGAGGAAGAAAGAAAGAGGAAGCGAGGGAGGGATGGAGAGAAACACTTACAATTTGGTTTCATAATCCTTCCAGGCTTTGTCAAAAGGCTTTTTGAGGTCCTTAAAAAACAAAAAGTATCCTTAAAGCATTTTTAAAACATTGTTTTTAAAATTAAGATAACAAGCCATAAAAAGCAACAGAATATTTTTTTAAAAAGTAAAACTTTTCAAATAGATGTTTGAAAAAAAATATTTTTGAATCTTGTGAAGTATTGCTTTCTTGTGCATCTTAAGACAAGAACCTACAATGAAATTCTCAAGAAGCATCTGAACTTGTGGTCATGCTAACTTTGAGGTTTTCCTTTGGACTACATACATACAGGATATTAATGGATGCCAACATGAGAAATAGTCTCATGGTAAGTGCAGAAGTCTTACAACAGTTCAAACGCATTTTGTTAAATGCAAAGTTTATTTTCAAAACTTACCCCTTTAACACCCTTTAAGTCTCCTTTTAAGAGAGAATCCAGAGTGAAAATAACATTGTGGCTTAAGCCCTGGAGCTGAAAAGAAAAAACAATACTGTTAGCGTTGAAAGTATTTATTATGATCTTATCAAATGACTGCCAGCACGTCTTATAACTTCACTAACGAAGTTGCAACCACCTCAGATTTTGTAAATGAATAGTAAATTCAAGTTTGAGAGGAATTAATAAACTTTCACTTGAGACAGATAGAAAAGCATCACTGTTAGTATTTAGATACATAGGGCGATATAAAAACTGAACTTTAAAACCAGCACATAAGCCAAGTTTTGAGAACACATCAGGGTAATCTTCAGTCTCTTAAGCACACAGTTGAATACTGTTAAATTATTTAGGAAGCAAACTAGGTTTCTTGGAATAAATGTTTCTTATAGTTTCCTGAGTGAGGAGCAAGGACCTGCCATGCTACAGCCAGGCAATGGGGAACTCATGTGTTAATTCACCTATGAACAAAAGTTGCAATGAGTCATCAGCTCTTTGACTGCACCTAAGTATTTGGGAAATCTGTTCTTCTTGCATAGTGTGGAAGTGTCTGGCATCTATTTCAATTCTTGGTAGTTTAAACTTCATCCTGTTAAGTCTCCACCTGGTTGATGGTTGATTACATATCTGTGGAAGTGTTCATTTCTTCCTGTGTCAGTTTCAAGACAGAAGAAACTACCACTGTGATCCTGTTTGAACATGTGCAGGTATGTCTGTCTACAATCACTGAAAAAATCAGGATCATAGGAAAGAAAGTGTATCAATATTGCTCTAGTCTAGCGCCTACAAGAAAAGTCTGTTGACCTTCCTATTTCACTGCTCACTTCATTTCTCCCCTAAGACACTCCATGAGTTCTTCAGCTCCTTGCTAATTTTACAGCTTCCTCACAGGGAGCAGAGGGGCAGCACTGAGCTCTGCTCTCTGGTGACAGCGACAGGACCTGAGGGAACGGCAAGGAGCTACGTCAGGAGAGGGTCAGGTTGGGTGTTAGGAAAAGGTTCTTCACCAGAGGGTGGTGGGCATGGAACAGGCTGCTCAGGGCAGTGGTCATGGCACCAAGCTGCTGGAGCTCAAGAAGCATTTGGACAATGCTCTCAGACATATGGCTTGAATTTCGGGTGGTCCTATGTGGAGCCAGGAGTTAGGACTCTGTTAGGGATCCCTGTGGGTCCCTTCCAACTCAGGATAGAGTGTTTCAATGTTTCAAAAGTATGTTTCAATGATCTCAAAAGAATAACAAAGAGGCCATTCTCCTTCAGTGCCCTGTAGTGGCCCACTGCAGTATTGTGGCACTCTCAGCTGCTTTTTCACTGGACCTCAACATCAATTCCTAGATTACAACAATCTTTTGTTTCCAGTGTAATTCCATTAATCAGACTGATTAATACAGAAGCAAAATAGTAGGTGAAAGTAGAATTAAGTATCTTGGAGAGAAGACGAGTGAAAAATAAGTGTCTTTAAGATGCTGAGACACTTGTACAATAAGCTTGATTGAGACTGGTAAATGGAGAAAATTATGGAATAGCCTATTTTAAAATCTATCAAGAAGGATTTACGAAGATAATGTTTTTTGAACAAGCTGAAAGAGTACAATGTAGCCTTGAATGTATCTGGCTTAAGTTAGAAGAGCTTTCTCCTTTTAATCAGCACTACTTAAAACACCATCACAAAAAAATAAAACCCCATAACCATCCTGAAATTCTTGCTTGCCAACTGAAAGGAATTAAAAATTTCTGTGGAACCCCTGCAAGGAATGTTGTGATCCAATGGAGAGCTTCCAAGATATCTGAATTCTGATCTCAAACTGTCCCCAAACTGCATTTTAACACACACATTAAAATACTGATTTTAAGAGGGTGCTAAAATAAGATTAAAGGAGACCAAAATGACCGATAATGACAGAAGTCTTTAGAGATGAAAGCAGATCCCTTGCATATCTGCTGTTCTTTAAAATTGACAACACTGAAACAAATGAAATGATCCAGGTAAGAGTGCTCAGCAAAGCTCAACCTGATGCAGCTTGCTTTCCTGAGAAGCATGAACTGATCATCCTTAGATGGTGAAGGTGATAAAAACACAAGACTCAGAAAGCAGAAACAAGCAGAAGCACTTGTGCTCGGGGCTCCCAGGTTTCATAAACTGAAGCAGTCACCAAATGCTGCATGGGTTGAGAGAGGGACTGACTTCAGTGTAATTCCACCTTACGGCAATTGAATGTCTTCAATCCAAAAAATAATGGAAGAACAGAGAAGAACATGGAGTTCATTTGTGAAGATACAGAATTTAAATCCACAATTTAATTATTTCTTAGATGAGTAGCATCATCCAATACTAAAAAAATAAAGAAAATCAAATCTCCCCCACAATGAACTATCTGCCTGTTTGCCCCAAGGACACCAGTTTATTTGTATCAGCCTCTAGTGTTTTTGGCTGGGACAGAGTTGGTTTTACTCACAGTAGCTCTTACAGTGCTTCGGTTTGGATTTGTGATGAAACGTGGTGTTGAGAACACACCCATGGTTTAGCTGTTGCTGGGCAGTGCTTACACCAAGTAAAGGTCTTTTCTGTTTCTCACATTTCACTACTTGAGAGTAGGCTGGAGATGCACCAGTTTACAGGAGACACAGTCAGGACAGCTGATCCTAACTGATCAAAGCAATATTCATAAAACCATAGAGTCATTTTGGTTGGAAGGGATCTTTAAAGATCATCTAGTTTCAACTCCCCTACCACAGACAGGGACGCCTTTCACTAGTTTAAGTTGCTCAAAACCCCATGCAGCTTGATTTTGAACACTCTCAGTGATGTCAAGAAAGATCCCAGAATTTCTACAGCTAAAAGAAAGGTTGTAACACTGCTTATACCTCATGCACCAAAAAACTTTGGAGAAAAAACTAGCTATGAGAAAAATATAAAACTGATGCTTCCCATTCCTGAATACAACGGCAATTAAACCCATAAAATCTACATTCATAAAAAATGTGACTTTGTTAGTTTCAGTGTTTAAAGATCTGTTTGCTACTCTCATCAGAAGTATGAGGCCTGAGACTAACTTTAGGTGAGAAAAAGCTCTCTTCTCATAAAACAATAAATCAAAAATAAAGGAAAAGGTTTAAAATATGTTCATAAGACTACTATTTAAGCAACAGAATCTTTGTATACCACAGGAAGAATGGACTACCACACCAAAGCATTAGTTTTTTCCAAAAGGTGAAAGTTTCCCTTTTTTAAGTAAGATAAAACAACCTTAACTAGCAGCACTGAATTTTAACTGGAAAGATTTCAAGTCAGGGAATGAGTTAGAATTAAGGTCCATAGAACACCTTCAATCACTCAGCTGCTGTCTCAGTGTTTTCATCTTTCCTCTCAACTGCCAATTAAAAGTTAAACATAGCAAGTTTGGAATAAAATCCTTTTTACAGATAATCTCTGGGACAAGTGTTGTGTTAGTTTCTGAAAAAAACTGAAAGCATCTCTAAAATTATCATCAGTCATAAGGAATATGAAGTACAACACTTGAGAACATACTGTGTCTTATTTTGGAAAAACTGAAAAACAGAAGAATTGAAACTCCTCACCAGGTTCTTCAGCAGCGTTGATAATTCTTTAGTAAGTGTGGAAAATTTTACAAAAGCTGTGCCAAGGTCTGGATTATCCCGACTTAAAAAATTACTTCCAAATTTGTCTAGTACTTGTGCATAGTTTTCTTCATTTTGAACGTGATCTGCAAAGAAAAAAGATGAGAGTCAGGAACTTTCTTTCTTGTAGACAGTCTTATTTTAAGCTAGCGTAAACATACATTGCAATATAATAAGAAACCAGAGGGCATTATTTAAAGAAAAGTCGCAAAGCAATGCATTTACTAAAAGTAATTAAAATTTTAATATTAAAAATAATTACTAAGAAATAGACAAATATAAATCAGCCACTTGAATTGGTGTGGTACATGTAGTAAAAAGCTCTGTAAACATTAATAAAGTAGTAAGATCAACAGAAGCTCAAAGAACATTGTGTTGTGTAAATAACAGGAATTTATAGTCGTACCTTCAGTGTAAGCATTACTGCTTATGGCATAGGGTACTTCTACAGAACAGAAAGTCAATGGCATAAGATGTAAAACGAAGGAGAACAGATGTGAATCAGACTGCAAGTTTAAGAGCAAAAAATTGCCTTACGGGAAAAGATCCCCTTCTCACCTGTTTGTAAAACTGAGTTACCCCCACAGAATGGAATGTCTGTTGGTATACAGCCAAATGTTTGTTTCAATACACAGAAAATCGGACATACAGAGAGGCCAGAAACGAGAAGATGAAGTCAAAGCCAATAAAAACAAGCAAAATTCTTAACTCAAGGATGAAGGAAATTCTGAATTATAGACTATTGTGCCAGAAATGTTTTTTCTGCTTCCTTTACCTTCCTTCTTGGCATCTCTTTGCATATTTTTTCTTCTTTTTTCTTTTCCATTTTAGTGTCTTTAAATAGAGAATCTACCACTTCAGCTGTTTCAGACAGATTTTATCATCTCCATCTCTCTGAGGAGTACTTTGGTATCAGTTATATAAACATTTAACTTGAACGAGACTCCTAGTCTATCTTTTGTTCTGTAAGTCACAAAGACAAAACCACAGAGCTATTTCAATCACTGCACGTTCTGTGCTGTGAAAGAAAATATATTTATAAAAATTATATATAGAAGTCAGTTTTATGTGTAGTTTATATCAATAAGTTGCCAATACGCATTGCTTTTTTCCCCAAAAGTCCTGGAAAGTTGTATTTTCTTCAAGTTGTCATTTTGCCTGAGAGCACTTGAATTACAAGGAAAAACAAACTGAAAACAAGAAAAACAAAATTAAGAGCATAAACTTCAAACAAGGCTCATGGATAATGTCCCACAATGCATGGATCTACTTGGACATTAACTAAGAGCCGGTTAAGAATTAAAGAACACTTCAGAGGCATTACGGACACACAGTCCAACAAAAAAGTGGATCTCCTACTAGTAGAACAAACAAACAAAACAACAATAACAATACAACCAGAGAACCAAACTGCTAATTTAACAAAAGGGGGCCCCAAGCCCTGCAAGAGATGAGTAACACTCAACAGTCACTAACACTGAGGTTTTGAAAAGGTCAAATATTTAATCACATGTTAATATGGAACCGTAGCTTGAGCTGTATGTTTTTAATAAGACTAAAACTATTCCAAAAGTATATGGTTTTAATCAAATAGCTTAACATTAAAACCAAGGAAATCACTGTATAATAATGAAGTATGCATTTTGTTTTGATGTAAAAGCTGTTGCATAAATGTATATAGATAACTTTAGCCAAGAAGGAGCTTTGACTTACAAAGTCCTGAGCTAATAAAGCTCAAACATATCCTAGTGTTTTGAGGGAAAAGGAGGGATAATTGAACAAAGAAAGAAACCTGTCAGAGCATGAAGTCCCTGTCAGTGCAGCACTGACTCCAGTATATTTCCTAGCAGATTGATTTTAAGCACCAGGTTGTTTCACAGAGCACAGACATTCTCAAGAATAATTCTTGAAAGAAACTGAACTAGAACAAGCTCAAGACTATTTTCTTTATCTGTGGAAAGGCAAAAGACATTCCCAGTCAGAAAAAGGAAGTAGATCATTGTCCTAGAACAATATATAGGAAATTCCCTGGAATCTCCCATATCACAAATCACCTAAAAATAGGCATGAGACTGATTACAGATATATTCCTTCTACTTTGTAATCAGCAAGCACATACACAAAACACTCAAGTACTGCTTAACAATAAAACATTTGCAACTTTTACATATCAACATAGTCTTGTAAAAGGAGTAGAAATATTTTCAACTTATGAGAGGCACTGTAACTCTCTACATGATCTTAAAGACACAGATGGAAAACTAAATTTGCAACGTGCCCTATTCTAAAATGAAAAATTTGAAAATCCAGCACCCTTACAGCAAAGAATGTGCCTTGAGCTCCCTGTAGGTGCCTCACACAAATGCAGAGTGACTTCCCCGTGTCCTAACAGAATTTCCTTTGGATAAAGAAAGCTATAGTGTGCAAGAACTGATGCTTACTTCTTTAGATCCAAGTACTGTAAGAAGGACTTCGATAACCATAGAGAGAGACACGAACACTGACAGCAGCATATACCAATGTTTTCCTTCTAGAACTGGCTCATATCTTCTCAATATTGTAAACAAAGCTCCATACTGTGGTGCAAATACACCAGCTTCCCCAGACATTCTCCTCCTTCAGCATTTCCCAGAGAGATACCAGGAAGACGGACATTTCAGATGTGCTCTGCTCCCACCAAAACAGGACGCTCCCCCTGGTTGTACCCTCCCCGATGGGGCCTGACAGAGCAGCCAGCAGCTGAGCCCTTGGCAGGACCTCACTACAGAACAGTAGACGTGGCATGAAGGAACAGGCTGGACTAGACAAAGCAGCGCTAGTTTCTCAGCGCAACTTTTCTTCTCCACAGTCCCTACCCTCAACTCTGAACAATGCTCAGCACAGAATTTACTTTTATTTCAAGGTGGTAGGGCCCCACGTGCAGCAAATCTCACTTCTCTGCTGTAATGCATATACAGAGAAGGAAATAACAGATGAAACATACATCAGTGAAACTGAAGTCTTAACTTTCCTTTGCCTTAAACATTTTTGCTCTGACCTATAAACCTGCAAATGCTGAAGAACAGAAAAGGAGTTAAGTAGTTTACAGAATTAAAACACACAAACACAACTCGTTCCTGTCATTGATTCTACTTTAATCATGGCCCAAGAACCATGAAGAATATCTAATTTACTGAGAACTACATCCGCATATTTGATTAAGTCTGAAAAAGAAGAATCACAGTTCACAATTCTGGTTAACTTGAAACTGTTCTTATGTTGTACTTATAAAAGTGCTTTGTTCTCTGGGCAGTCAAGAGAAAAATAATAAAGGTCAGAGCCAAGCTGCATTTATGAATGGAAAAATACACACATGAAACAGACCGAGAAAGAACAAGAAAGCTGGCAAGGTTAAAGAAGATGGCAAGTGAAGATATTTGAAATAAAGCATACTTTCTTAGTTCATCCTTCAAAAAGTAGAAATGAAAGAAATAGATAAGAAAATCTTGAACCATCGTGTTCTTATCTTTATTTTTGGAATGAGATTGCTGAAGAAAAAAAGTAATAAAAGGCCTCCTTCAAAGTCATCTAGAACAAGGTGCATCTCTAAGTCTGCAGGTTCCATGGATTATCCTGACATGAAAGAAGACAAGCTAAACCAGAAGTGACTTTGCATGTGTTCATCAATAACATGCTTAAAGTTCTCATGTAACGAGTGGTGTCCAACAAGGGGTCTGTCTCAGAACAGGTGCTCTTCAACATCTTTATTAATGACGGAATCGAGCGCACCCTCAGCAAGTTTGCTGATGACACCAAGCTGAGTGGTGCAGTTGACAGGTTAGAAGGGATGCCATCCAGAGGGACCTGGACAAACTTGAAAGGTGGGCCCGTGTGAACCTAATGAGGTTCAACACAGCAAAGTGCAAAGTCTTGCACTTGGGTCAGAGCAATCCCAGACACATATACAGACTGGGAGAAAGAAAAAAAAAAAAGGTGAAGAGTCACTTAGAAAAAGAAAATATGTAAACTATAAAGTTGAAATGTCAAGTCTCATTTATTACAGCCCCAAAAGGGAGAAAATGAGATGCTGTTTTTAACAATTGCTCCACAGGGAACTGAGAATTCAAGTACACACCAGAGCAGCAATGCTGACATCTTCCATAGGCAAATTTGTAGGAATTACTGTGCAGAACAGAATTGCCAGATGATGTGGATGAATACAAAATGCTAAACAAGAAACAGGTTTTATATAAGGAAATTTTATTTCACAGAACTATTTTTCCCACAAGGAATCAACAGGTGGGGAGATGAAACCAGATTCAGCAGTCTGTTTGGATTTCTGAAAAGGTCTGTCCTTCACTAAAGCCACAGCAGGAACTAAGCAAACAAAGGCTAACAGAGATGAGCCTCACCTACAGAACAAATGGTCAAAAAGATGAGGTGAGAAAAGGAAATAAGTTACTTTTCTCAGAAGGAGTTTACCAATGAAGTACTTTATGATAACGTTGACATTGTTTAACAACATTTAATGAGCTAGGAAATAAGCTTCACAATGACAAATTCTGTTTCTCTTTGAACATACAACACCACAGCTTATTCAGGGTAACAGAAAGAAAAGCTGACACCAAATGTGAGATATCTACAACAAAAATATCCATATTGGAGTTCGGGATCTCATCAGACTGAGGTTGACAAGTTCAGAAAAGAGGTACTGTGGATGAACATGGATAAGTCCCTGAATTTGACACCAAATATGCTAAATAATTTTAAGAGTAATTTTAAAAGTTTAAGTATCAAACACCACAATATCAATCCTGGCTTGGGTAATTCTGGACCTTCATTCCACTGCAAGCTGAAAAAGAAAAATAAAATTAAAAAAAAAAAAAAAAGAACAATTCACTCCATCCCTGCGCTATTCTTTCCCTTCTTCAGGCCTCTTCTATTGCAGGAGACCAGATGGACTGCTGCTCCCACCACAGTACCTTTGGTCTTCCATGGATTTCATGACTTAAAAAAATATCAAGAAATAAAAGCTTTTGATTATATCTGGAAGTTATACCTGTGGACTAATAAAACAACTATTGAAAATCTATAGCAAAATCAGTTGTGCAACCTACTGCTGTTAGAATTCAGACCAAATGTTACAGTTAGAACAGATTCTCCAATAAGTTCAAGAACCAGGCACATAAGACAAGTTCATATTTACAGATTCAATGTATCATGACAGAAATAAAGAACAAGCTATATAAGAAAGAAATGGTAAGAAAATTGTATTAATTTGTGCCTCTGGATTTTGTAAGTAATATTTTCTGTACCAGTACTTTCTAGTAGGAAAAAAGTGGATGGGACCGTTCTATGGGATTTCCCCATTTCTGTGATGGTATGTTTTCATTTCCACAGCAAAAAGTTCCAGATCTACATCTGACAGATGAGGGAGGGATAAGCACAAAATGCAGGAAAAGTAATTGGATGACATTTAAGTTCTCTTAGTACTAAAGGAGAGCCCCTTGAGGTTCATAATTCAGCATGGAGAGAAACAAACCACCAGACCAGAGGGCTGGAGTGCCAGGGTTTTCTGAAGAATTGTGTGAGACATTGTATGTGTGAATGGCACTAAATGTTACTTCAGGCGAAAAAAACAAAACCAAAAAGAAAACCTAAACAGTACAACCCCCCAAAATTCTAGCTGTGACTTTCCATAGAGTATGAATTGGTTTACTGATCTCAAGAGAGAAAAATTAAAAAAAAATTGTATTACCCCTGAATAACCATTCATCACCACTCTGGCTAGAGTTATCAAAGAAGATTAGGAAGCAAGGGAGGTATATAAAGCTATATAAAGCATTCCTACCCTAGAAGTAGAAATATGGTTTCACCTTCTAGGCTGGAGCATCTCTCCTCTGAAGAAAGGCTGAAGGAGCTGGGGGTGTTCAGCTTGGAGAAGAGAAGGCTCTGGGGAGACCTCATTGTGGCCTTCCAGTACTTGAGGGGAGCATATAAGCAGGAGGGGGACCAAGCTTTTCCATGGGTAGACAGTAATAAGATAAGGGGGAATGGTTTTAAACTGAAAGGGAAAATTTAGGATTGATATTAGGAAGAAATTCTTTACTCAGAGGGAGGTGAGGCACTGGCACAGATGCCCAGAGAAGTTGTCGATGCCCCATCCCTGGAGGTGCTCAAGGACAGGCTGGACAGGTGCTGGGCAGCCTGAGCTGGTGGTGGCACCCAGCCCACGGTAGGGGGAAGTTGAAGCTAGATGATCTTTAAAGTCTCTTTCAACCTAAGCCATCCTATGACTCTATGAAAGTTTGTAAAACAAAATTCAAAATTGAATTTCTCAAAATACAGAGACTTCCTTCACAAAATATGACAGTAGTCAGCTAGTGGTTGCTTTAGCATGCTTTACATGAAGCTAAACATCAGCAAAACCCACTTTTATCAGTGAAGCATGATAAAACATCTGCCTTAGCAATTCCCTTTATACAAGCAATAAAAATGAGTTTGAGCTCTTAGTATTTTTATATTTACTTTTGCAAGTTTTCATATGTATAATATACGTTTTCAGTTTTATTCCTACTAATCCTAGTTTATCAATTACTGTATTAATTGCCTCCTGTGAACCTTTTCAAAGCGCAGCGTAGCCTATTACAAAATCCTGCTGAAGAGGGAGCTAGAGCATTAGGCATAGTGCTCTCTTTATCAAAAGAGCTCATACCATCTTGTACTTCTGAAACGGCACTTGTTAAAAAAAGTGAAAAACAGCTGTCTGATCATCTGTGGTCCTTTTTAAGTACCACAACAGCCAACTAAAACTATGAACCAACTTCCTATTACTTCTACTCAGTGTGACAAGTTCATAATATAGCATGAGCTCCTTATAAGCATTTAAAATTATTTTTATTACAAAAATCAAATGGGAAGTGAAATCTAAGGTATTGCTTATGTATTTCAAAACATGCAGAAAACTTGTGTTCTATGATTTTCAGCAGCTTTAAAATTCATTAAGCAGGTACTATCAAACAGAAAGAGCTGCTTGGGGCATCTGAGTACTTTTAAATGCATAAAAACCAGCATTTAAATACTATTTTCACTTTATATCTTGCTTCACTGAGGGGAAAAGAAAAAATCATCTCCAACTGAAGTTATGGGTACGTTAATGAAAATATGTTGAGTGCAGAGCAAAAATGTTAGTGAAAAACTAACACTGGCAGAAAAGCTAATCTACAATCGATTAAAAGACCCCTCACATCCACAAACACCAGTTACTGGGATAACAAGCTCTCTACCAAAACAACACAAACACAGTCTTCTTGTTTTTAAACTAAGGCCACTAAGAAGTACCTCTGCATAAGGAAAATCCTTGCTAAACTGATTATTACTGCTGGGGAACAGAAATTCTCTAAAATTCAGTATTTACAGTCTACTAAGTGGTTATGAGAAGGCATACAGCTCTGCTGCCATTCTTGCTTTTAGCAATTTTTTTAGTCCTTTAAAGGAATAGAGGTAGCACCTGGAACGCTTTAAAAACTAATTTGTATCTTGATTTATGTTTGATCATCATTTGTTACTGAACTCAAACTGATTATCAATTCATACTCCAGCCACCTATCCTCCCATCAAAGTTATTACTGTAGCCTCAATACAACATCAACAGTGCTGGCAAAAGAGTAAATAAACCTCCACTGATTTAGCTAATGAGAGAGAGAAAATGTTATAGTTTTTGCTTTTTTTTTCTAAAAGGTTTTAGCAAGCCATCCTCCTTATTTCACCTAGAAGTACAATTCATAAATTTCATCTAGGACAATGCCCTACAGCAGCTCTAGTTGAAGATACCTGCCTGAAATGTTATGGCAGCAGGAAACTCTCCCTGTGAAAATTCTGCTGGAGGCCTTCAGGAAGGACTATGCAGGTGAAAGAACTGAACATAGTAATCTGATGTAAAACCAGAAGCAATAAAAGAAAATTTTTAAAAGTGCAATCCCAACACTGGTAAACAGACAAGGATCTCTTACGCTGTATACGTAAATACCAAATGCTTATGTAAACATGGAAACAATGCCTTACCTTGCCCCGAGTTATATATTGCTTTCACAGATTTCTTTACTTTCTGTAGTGCAGTTCTGTCTTGATCCAATGCCTGAAACAACAACAAATGAACTTTAAATATTTAGTTAATTGATCAGAAGAACATGCTACAACATTTAAAATGACAAAATATGTAGCTCCACAGGTGGAAAAAAGCTGCCAACACCACACATTCCGCCTGCAGGAACGTCTTGGGTCACTCAACCCCTTCCAGCTGAATTCAAGAACTGACCTGAAAATGCTCTGAAGGCAGAACAGAGCAGCAGTGACAGAACTAAAATAATAAAAAAAAAATAGTTTTGTAATGGGACAAAGTGTTTATTTAAAATGTAACACACACAAAAACCAAAAGTCAATAAATAGAAGCTTCCACTGTAATCCTATAGGTTCTACTACAACTACGTTGCTGGTATAGGTCACCCATTTTGGTGTTCTTCCACATACAGACAAAATATATCCTTTAATATATGTGCATGCAACTGGGAAAGAAAAAAAGGAATGTGGAAGAAATCCATGACAAAGAAAACCTTTTATTCAGTTATTTATAACCGATGGAAGTTACTTTCACATGTATCACAAGTTCACACAAGCCATCACACTAACTTCCTTCCCTAAAGCCCACAAAATAATGTTTTTTAAATATAAAAGATGAAGAGTACCAAATAAAAATAAAAAGGACGTAAGATTTGATATTGCATAACGTAATGTGATTAAAAAGGAATATTTAAAGGAGTAATATTCAAATATGCATTTTCAGGACTCCCTCAGTTTCAACTTCTTTCAAAATTCAGAGGATGAAGTTGTTATCAAGTAATGATGGATTTGGGATTAGATCTCCAGGTACTTTCTTCTTTGTAAGCAACTTAACTTCTCCCCACCCTCTTGCAATCTGATGTAAGAAACTGAGTTAACATCAGAAAGAACAATTATGATAAAGCAAAAAATAAAATCAAAGTAAACACTGGTCTGGACTTGTAGAATGAAGACCTTTACAGCCAGACACTGGCACTGTGGGCAGCATTCCACTTAATTTTACTTAAGTGTGAGCTTTGGACATGCTGCATTCAGAATATGTTTTGCACAGTCTCCACTATCCACAGAGAATGTGTAGGAAACAATTTAAACATTTCTGTGTATTTTTTTTTTCCATTTAGGTCATAGCCAATTTCATGCAACTAATGCTAGATCAGTAATCTCAATTCTTAGTGAAGCTGGTAGCATTTACCGTACATGAACACTCAAGTCATTAAAGACTGGATAACTTGTACTCAGAATTGTTGTCAGGATAGCAGCTCAGCTGGAGCTGTGAGCTGGAGCAGGCCACAGGCTTCCCATCGCAGAGATGCCCAGGTAGCCAATATTGTTCACTGGAGAAAACAGCACAAAGCTTGAAGCTCCCGTGGCTCTGACACCTGAAGACAGACAGACTGATGCAGATGTTCCTCAGCAAGGCTCCGAGGTAAATTCACAACGCTGAGATCTTCAGTGTATGCACATTTACAGTATGAATCCACAGAGAGAAACCAAATAAAATCTCCTAGCTCTATTTTAAAGTGGCCCAGTTTTAACCAAGCACAGCGTTACAGCGGCACAACGCAACAAAGTCGGGAACAGAAGGAAAAGTGGTATTTCTGTTCTTTAACATGCAGTTGAAAACCACCACATTCTTCAGCATAGAAGCATTTCAGCAGTAGCTAAAACCAAAAACTTTAGAAGAGAGAATTTATGTTTTCTAAAACTATTTACCCTATTTTTCATTTGCAGCTGAACAATGGATTCCAGTTTTCAGAATCATAAATATTACTATTTCGTTCGCTCCACGATACAACGTTGGCTTTTACTTGACTTCCATCTTGACAGAAAGAGTTAAAAATTTTGTATTTAATAAAATATTAGGAACTCTGTGTTCCCTTTCAAGTCAGTGCACAGCAGGCGATTCTTCTTAGATTCCTCTGCTAAAGCTGTCAAAAGCTTTTGCTTCTGTCTGCGTGCTGTGCCAGACAGTTCTTATCATACATTTCCACTGAAGTTTTCTCCATCTCCACCTACCAGAAAATATATGATTCGCTTGTCTACTAAGAGTTTGAACACTGGGTAGTATAAGAAAAAGATACTTTAAAAATTATTTTAGAAAAGGACAATTGTTAAAGTTGATGAGATTAAGAAGTAAAACTTTGCACAATGTAATACTGAAGCAGACTGGACACTCAGCATAAAACAAAAACGTAAGAAAGATGTCACTTGCTTCCTAAAGATATAAATCTGCAAAAGTTAGAGCAAATAGGCAAGAAATATCTTGCAAATTGGATTTCGATATTCACTTAAATTTAGCACTACAGTTGCAGGGAAGAGGAAGGGGAACATTCACTACTTTGAGAGCAGTCACAGAGCGAAGCCATGTATGGAGATGACATCCACTGCCTGAAGGAGCCAGAGACCTAAATCAGAATGACACCACAGCTCAATTTTTTACTTTTATATTTGCAAATACAACCTTTAAATGAACTAGTTTGTCACAGTCCCAAATTCTCTAACTAAAACAAATCCAGAAGCATTTATATATCTGGCAGAGCAGGAAATGCCCAAAGAAGGAACCCAATGCTACATAAGATGCTAGGTGTGCAAAACCTGTTATCGAGTATTTTCTTCAGATTTATGTATGTGCACATACATATGATTGCATATAAAAAATAAATATAAATGTAGTCATTTTGTTTCCAAATATATTACATTCCTCTTGAATGCCTTTTGTTAGTAATTTATAGCTGCATTCTGCTGCCAAAGCAGTATGCTGCACTCAATGCTCAATTCAATTTTTATTACCTTTGAAATAAGTTTGACCAGGAAGAAGCAGCCTTGCTTTCCCCAGCTTTCCCTGAAATCATGCTTTAGCAATATATGCTTATTTTATTTTGAAGTATACAGAATACTAAATATTTTTTATTTCCCATCATAGAGAAAAAAAATGATATTCCAGTAAAAGTGACATACATTTATACTGTTATAAAGTAGAATGTCTTAGGAATTCAAGGACTCTGTGACAAATCTCAAGGTATTCAGATGTGCTCCTACCTGCCTTCCTATATACCTAACTCTTCCTCATCACCACCCATTCTTGGAAAATACTTCTTTCTTCATTTGTATGATACCAACTCTCAGGAGGCCTTTTCAACTTCCTTGGGAGAACATTTTCTTACCCTCCGAGTACTTTTTTGCATTTTGAGAAGACAGATCATTTTCTAAAGGTACCTGCAGCACAAGTTTGCTCCTTCCTTGGTTGTTTCTCAAAACCAGGTCATCTAGGAGACAACCTCCATCTTCATTCAAAATAATGCAAGTACACTATTATTAAAAAACCTCGACACGTTTGTGAAGGAAAAAACACCTTTTTTAATATCTGTTTACATAAAATTAATCAAGGAAAGCTCCTTGCTCCTCATATCAGCAGACTTGCCACGCATGATCCCTGAGATATGTCATAAAATCATTAAGGTTGGAAAAGACCTCTAAAAGATCATCCAGTCCAATCATCCACCTACCACCAATATTGTCCACTAAACCATGTCCCTTAGTACCACATCTACACATTTCTTGAACACCTCCAAGAATGGTGACTCCATCACTCCCTGGGCAGCCTGTTCCAGGGCCTGACCACTCACTAGGAAAATAAGCTCTTCCTAATATCTAACCTGAACTTCCCTTGGTGCAACTTGAGGCCGTTACCTTTACAGTGTCCTGTAAAGGTTTGATCTTCCTGCACCCCCCTGATGGAAACTTCCACACAGGCACTGCTTTTGACTCTCTTCAACTCCCTAGAACCTCACCCTTAAACAAAGGGTATTTTATTTTTGGAACAAATTCCACTGTAATAACTACTAAATTTAAATCTGAAATTACACTGCCATTCAGTGTGCAAGTGCTAGATGCTGGATTTCTACCTCTGATGTACAAAAGCCTGCCAAACCTGCATTCAGACAAACCACTAGTTGTTACTTTATAAGCTTGTGCCTTCTAACTCCCAATATATATACACGTGTACATACAGATACACAAACACAAATGTGTGTACAAGCCTATATACTAAAAAACAATTAAATACTTGATGTACTTACCCCTAACAGACATGAAAACATGGTTTAACCAACATACAAATCTTCCCTTTTTGACTGATACATAAACTACTAGTACAGACACTGATCACAGAAGTGTTCCATGTACATATAAAATTGAGCTCTTCTAGAAATCAGCATTGTCTTAAAATCCTACATTTGCAGAGAGGATGCCACAGTCCCTTAAGCTCACTAAAAGGCTCAGGTGATTTTTTTTTTCTGTGCTTTGTAAACCTTTACAGTTGGAAGGAAAAAATAAAGTTGATTTCTTTCAACCTTAAGAAAAAAGATGAATAGCTCAAGACACTGACAATCACATGCAAACATTATTAATCTCTTCAGTTAGACATTATTCATACAAAATTCCTTTTCCAACTGCAACAAACTGCTCATCTGTGCACCAGAGAAGGTTTAGAATATCACTCAGTTTTAGGAGGTTATTCCTAAAAATTTTCATACCCAAAGCCAACCCACAAAAAATAATACACCAAACCAGAAACATTTTAAATGACTACAGTACTTTGTTGAAGACAAATCCATGACAGAAGCCCGAAGGCCATCTGAGCATGCACAGTGTAATCATGACAACAAAAAAAAAGCACTCCATGTATTGTAAAAAATTGTTTTCATGTATAGAGTAATCCATGCAAAACAAAATATTTGAGGTTATGCACATAAATAGGAATAATGAACACTTGATAGTCACATGCACGTTTTGTCAAATATGAGATGAATTTCACAGAAAATACACAGGATGGCATATTGACTTCAAAGGGCTAAACCCCAAGTCTTCCCCTCAGCAACCAGCATGCTGGCCTAACCCGGCACAGAAGGGACTGACATTCAGAGCTGTCTGCACCAGGAGGATACATCTGGCTGCTACAGACCCAGCTGCGATATCCACGTACCCAAGCACAGCAAAGGCCCCTTACTGGTGCTGAACAGTCACAGCACTTACCAGCTTTCTTACCAACAAGACCCTGCCTCCACGGGATGGATCCTAAACGCAGACTGGACAGGTTCACAATTTTGTACCACTGCAATTGCAACGTGCAAGCCCTAATAACTTCCCCAGAGAAACCTAACCAAAAGAGAAGTTGGAACTCTAGGGCCAGTCTGCTGTAACTGACCCACCCAGAAAGGGGCAGTCCCCCAAATTCATTTACCTTGTACAGGGGAAGCGACTCAGCACACCCTTCCCCAGCTCAGCTTGCTGGCCCTGCCAACCACAACCTTGAGGCCTGTTCCCAGTTGCTGCCCTCAGCACGTCTAAACGACAACAGGAGATATTTAATCCCTCTCTGTAAAAGCTGGATATAGAAAGGTATATTTGAACTCATTCTGCATTAGGTATAAATTCAAAGGGTCCAAACAAGAGAGAAAACAAATAAAAAACAGCATATCACCAAGCACTTATCACTGCGACAATCACCAGCAGCTCTGTTAAGTACACCATTATTTACCAGTTACTCCCAAATATGACCAAGATAATGTACTATATAGGGATTCGGCAATTTACTTAAGTTTCCAATTTTCAGGAAAGCTTTTAATCACAAACTAGCAAAAAGAGTCTTCAGAAAATATTTTTTTCAGGTAATTCAGAGCTTTATAAATATGCCATCAGCTGGGCTTCCCTCTCACATGCTGCCAGTGTCACATCAGGCCACACAGCAGTCACTCTCCATCCCGGCCAATGTGAGAAAAGTCACAGCCCTTTAGAGCTGTAAAGGTCACATCATATGAGCAACTCATTTGCGTTCTCTAAAAAGAGCTGCAAAAGCAACAGTCACTAAGTTATTCATCAAGAATTACTCAAACTGCAGTCTAGTAGAGATTGCTTACAAAATCTTTGAAGTCCAATATTCCAAAATTTTGATTTGTCTTGACAACTGCCCTTTGGATCCCTCCAGGCAGGCACGCTCCTACCCAGAAGCCTTGGCTGCAGCAGCACAAACACAGCTGCTAATTGCTGTCTAGGTATGATTGCTTCTGGATAACATAAAATTAGCATCATGTTTTTCCTAATGAGCATAGAGCTGATCTTTAATCTTGTACACACTATGACACATTTGGGAATATGTAACCATATTTAGGAAAGTTCCTCTCTTTAAGTCCTCAGTTGAGTTATACTAATATTTTTTAAGTTCAGCTAGTTTTGTGCATCAAATACATTCAGAGTTAACTGAAAAACAGAACTACGAGTTTTTTTGCAGATATAACGATAAGACAGATCAGCATCTCCTACACAACAGAAGTTAGAAAGTGAATCTGAAATGCCCTTTCCTACTGACAACACTTGAAAACATCCAGTGACAAATGCAAAGTTTCCCTACAAGCACTAAAACAGCTTATGCTGGCTATAAAGTAATCTTGGTGATTAACATCTCACCTTTATGTGGGCAACACAAACATGCCTTTGGATGTAAACTAAAGACAACAGGTTGAACACCTGTCATTCACAATATCCAAACTGATTTCATTACACTTGTCAGCTTTACTCCTACAGCAAGAACAGTGAAGAAAACTTAGCAGCCATCATGTCACTGCAATGTAATCTCACTCATCTCTAACACCAAATAAAGTTACCATGATTCATGGAGTTAGAGCCTAGAAACCAGCCACCAGGCCCCAGCTCCTGAAGATGCCATCGTGCAGGACTCCCAGCCTGCACGCATGACTTTTCCTGGTGGTATGGCTGCATAACACTGGGGAATTATTGCACACAACACAAATAGAAAAGTCTTCCTAGGCTATAAATGCCACTATTTACAAAGAGGTAGTGGTGTTGTGTTCTACCTTTTAGCATGCCATGGCATATTGCTAACCTACTAGGTGATCTTGGACTATGTGATCTTCTAAGGTCACATAGTGATCTTCTAAGGTCCTTTCCAATCTTGCGTTTCTATGATTCTACTTCTCACTGAGTTGATCTGTCCTGTCCACATCAACAATCTACTACACACTGCTTCAAAAGCACAAAGGGAATGGTGATCTTTGAGAAACAGAAGCCTACTCTGCATCTGTGCCCTTCAAAAGCCCTTACACTTTTTTCCGAAGTCCAAGGGCAATACTTTTGTGTGCAAGCACTTTGAATGTTTTGAGGACTGGTTATCAAATAGTACCATATAAAATTTTTTTTCAGCAAATATACAGTTCTGTAGAAATAGTATACAAATGAAGTATTTAATTTATCAACGATGCCTGTGATTTAGACAACCCAACATGCTAAAACTTGCCATTTCATTTTTTATAATACTAACCTAAAAGGTATAACTAAATACAATTCCAAACAACCCCAAATGGAACAAGATCTTTTCTAAAACAATCAAAAAATAAATATGTGAGATAATAACCAATAGTCGAGGTAAGGTTTTTCAAAAGCAAGCAAGTCAGATAGAAGATGGCATGCAAACAGCATAAACACAGAAGCACTTTCAAAGAACAGACGTGCTAGTTGATGAATTTGTTAGAAAAATCTGACTGTTAGAAACTTCAATTGGAAAAAAATGCATAGAAGTCCCCTCCTACCATACTTGAGTGAGTTTCACAGCAGAATCCTTCAGTTGCCACACCACAGTTAAATACCACAAAATATTTTCCTCCTGTGTTAGCTCTTTTCTTTCTTCTTTTCAAACCACAAAATATTTTGCAGCATGCTTTGTATTTATCTCCTTATCCCAGCAACTCACAGACATTACTTAGGGAGGGAAGCACAAGGAACTAGGTCAGGACTCATGAGTTACGGCTATTGCCACCTTCTGAGGCAGGAAAATTCTTCAGATGTTGTACAGAGATATTATGAATTTTCCAGAAGCTCAAAATTGTACATTCAGGGCTGAATAAAGTACCCACTCATTCAGCCATCACCAACATCACAGTGCTGCTGAAATTACTCAGTACACTTACACACCTCCCAGCTCTGTAAATTTGAATCAGCATTATTATTTGCTGATATCTGCTATCAGCTAGCAGCAGAGGTTTGAAGGACATTCATTGCAGACCAAGACATTTCAGTGTTCCTACTATTTCACTCCCTTTTTTCTCTCGCAAATAAAATTGCATCATTCAGTAATTTTCTCATTACTTTGGAACAGAAACAACCTACATTGTTGGGTTGTCTTTCCCTCCCACCCTCGTAGAAATAGTTAAATTGATGCATGTTTGCAAGATTCTATTTCAGCACTGAGAAGAAAAGCAGTTGTAATATAACTGTTGTATATAAAATCATATATATATATATATATATAAAATCACTGGCAAACTTGTTGAGAAAGAAATTTGTGTCTTATGTACAAACGCATTAAACTATAGCCATCAATCAAAGATGAAAGGGTATAATAACAACACTGAAATCCTACAGTGTAAAGTAGAGTAAAATCCTTACAGTGTAGAGTTGCCCAGACTATATATATGAACTGATGAAGACATTAGGACAACACAGAAGCTATCACTTTTCCTTTCATGGGAAGGGCACTTGAAATGCAATCCAGATTTTGAAGTTATTGTTCTAAATCCACAGTAAAACTTAAAGGAATTTAGTGGTAATGTTTCCAGTATGGTAGGAAACAGTACGAGTTCTCTGCAATCTAACTATTACTTATTTCATATCAACTTTTATCATAGCATTGTATTTCATTAAAGTGTTGCTCTATTTTTCTTTTAAGAATGTATTAGAGAACAGAAACTCTTGCAAAATATTTTATATATTTTCTTAAGCATATCAAACATCAGACATAATAGTTGCATTGCATTCCATTTCGAAAACGCAACCCTTATTTTCTGATTACAAATTTAACTGAGTATTAGTAACAGAAGTAATGCTCTATAACATAAGTACACAGTTGTGCCACTAGCTGAACAGCTAATATTTTGTCAGGCAGTACTTAACATTTATTTTGGGGGGCGTGAGGGGTGTCTCGATTTTATGATGCCTTTCAGTTTAATCATTTGGGGAGGTATTACAAAGCAGTTTGTGATGGGAGATGTTCAAGGACCAGGGGCTTCTAAAGCATTCAAATTCTGTAGATTCCAAAGAAAAACTTTTCAAAGGTAACAACTTCCTTATATATGCAGCACCCAAGTACCAGATTTGAGTTCAGTGGAAGTAGAAAGGACCACATTCCACACAGTCACCCATATCTCCCTCAAAACAATGCAGAGATTTTTGCTAATTCTTACACTAGACTCCCAGGCAATGCATCCCCACTGAATAACACATGATTATGCAGCAAACTCCACTCTACCACGTACTATTTCAAAGCATTTTTGTTAGTTAAAACAAACTTCTTAGGTGTCTCACAGATACTAAATCATAGGCATAAGGGACCTTAGACATAGCACTAAGTATTAAGGTCCTGGAAATCAAAATTCTTGCTCTACCAATGGCAATAGAAGCTTATTCCGTAACAGCCTGATTCCAGCTGCAGTTCTAGTTTATTTTACCTGGAGAAAAAAAAGAAAGAAAGGAAGAAAAAGATGAAGCATTCATATTTTGTCACTTTCTCCCAACACTAGATGAGAAAAAGAAAGAAGATTTTTAGTCTGTTTACTCTCCTTTCCCCTTTTAGAAAGTTTAGAAGAGACATTCCTACATCAGTTCTTCAGAAAGTTGCTTCTTATTTTTAAGGGAATTTAAAAAACACACGGGACCCTGGACTGCCTCTCCTGTAACAAGAAGCAAGCAAGGTGAATTGGCTTCAGTAAATCACCACATGGCATTTCCAGCAGGACTGGCTGGAATATAAATTAAAGCACTCAGGGCAGAACTGTAAATAACACTTCTGGGTACAGAAAGAATCAAAAGACAGTAGTGTGAAGGAAAATACTACAGACTTTTTTTTTTTTTTTGAATTACTAGTATTTTTCAAACAGTCTTACAGCTGAAGAGGATTTACAGAACTTCAAAAGAGAACAGGTTGGCAATAACTATTTCTCTAAAATGGAGAATATAATTTATGATTCAGGATTGAAAAAGTAATCTGGGAACAATGATGAAAACCAAGAGTACTAACACAGCTTTTGTGTGGTCAAAGTTGATCACTGTCAAGCAGCTTTTCACTCTTGTCCAATATATATCTAGAAAATACACATTAAACTTAAGCATAGGATAAAGCAATGATTTTAAAACTATTCAAAATAGCAGTAATTACGTAATAAAATATACTTAGCTTGTGACCAAGTTACATATATTTTGATCAAATGATTTGAAGTTATTTTTATGTACATGATTCCCCTCTACCCCCTTCTGAAGCACGATATTAAGACTAATACTACAATCATTAATTTATGGCATTTATCTGAAAATTACCATGGTTATCAAAGATAATTTCTCAATTCCAGCTCACCCCAAAATTATACCAACTAATCCTAATGGAAGTAGCTGGTACTTCAACAAAATTAACATAACACTTCAGTATTAAAGCTGCTGAAGAAGCTCATTGTACTGACCATTTCATGGAAAAGTGAGATAGACTGAAGTACTAAAACAATAGCAGACTAATAGTCTGTAGTGTCTTAAAATTAAATAATGTCACATTAGCTCTCACAAAGTTGCAAAGCAGCAGCTATGAATAGAACATTAACTTCTGCGTTTATGCAATAGCGTACTCTCAATAAATATCCTTAGATGATTCAGAATGCGATACAATAAAAGCACCAATAAATGCACTGCATTTTTATGACCACTTGTACCTGGCCAAGAAGATACTTCCTCCCCTCCTATGCCTTGCCACTAGTTCTGGAGCTCACTACCCCACTCCCAACAATTTAGCTCAGTAGAACATATAAATGAAGACAGATTTTACTCATTTTCATTAGGAAATAAAAACATTTTTACTGTTTCATATATTCAACATACATACTCAAAATACTGTAACCACAAAATCGAATTACATATTCAAAATACCATACATATCTTCTAACAAACACCAAGTGTAAGGTTAAAAGTGTATCTTTAGAATGCAGAATGGATGAACAGAAGAAATGGTAATATGAAAATCTGGAAAGGAACAACCAAATGATTAAGCAAGTGAAGGTTAGAATCAACAGCACTATGTCGGGCATCCTCCATGTTCTAGCTGGCGTATTATGGCAGAAGGAACAGGCCCACGGGCAGGTTGCTGTGAGAGGCCGCAGTGCTCAGTTGCTCCGTGGGATCTGGAGATGGTTTTCCTGTTTCCTTCAGCCAACCACTCTCTGCCACTACCTCATGCACCAGCAGGCCAGCAAACCAACAGCCATGAAGCCAAGAAATCAGATCAGGTGAGAACTGTCCTTCTGTTGCATTACTCCAGCACACAGGAGGGCAGCTACACATAGCTTTTATAAATATACACAATGATGCATATATTTATACCAAATTAAAATCCCCACGTGACCACAACCTGAGAAGACACTTCAATATTAAACATTTCACCTCAATTGAGAACTGTTCCAATGAGGTTGCATCCCTTGCAATCCACCTACACTTGAACCATGAAGATACACATTGAAATTGTAAAGCTTTGCTCCTTTTTCAGAGCTGGTTTCTGGGGATCCATTACATGCATGTAAAAGTTAAAATTCAATCTCCTCCTTTGCCAGCAGGGGTGACTCAGGCTCCAGCTTTCCTTTTTTCATCGCACATTCCTTTGCCTGATTGTAAATGGTTATATCCTGCAGCCACTCACTCAGCTATTAAACCAGAGTGCTCACTGGAGCTCCTGATGACTTTTCTTATGATCTTCAGAAGTGCATAAACCGTTACCACAGTACAGACTGCAGTTCTAAATTTGCAGTGAGAAGCAGAGCTACACAGAGGTGCTGCACTTGACAGCACCAATCGAGCAGTGCACACCTTCCCTGTGCTCTGTCACTCCCTCTCTCCAAACCCAGTTCAAGTACCTCCTGCTGCTTTGGTAAGGCCATTTATCCCCCACACCACAGCATCCCTCCAGCACGCAGCATTCCCAGTAGTTACCAGAAGTGAGCCTATTAGAGAAGGCTGTAAGATAGCCTTGATAGAGGACTAAGCAGAAAGAAAACCTTAAGCAATGCAATACGAGCTGCTGAAAATCAACAGCAGCTTTTCCAGAAGCAGTTGTGAGTTTCCTTTCACAAAGCATCCCCCTGGAGGTCCCCCAGCTCCCCACTACCTGGGGCTGCTGGTGCAGCCCCCGGGTCCTACAGGGCAGCTGCCCGCACACAACAGCGGGGCGCGTGGCGAGGCAGAGGCCTGACACCCTGTCAGGCCTCAGAGGCTTACAGAAATCCCAATGGGCAAAGAGAGATGAAAACCAAATGGCTGAACATAGCCTATTCCAACACTACCTGGACAGGACGTGAAACAAGCTGGCAGGCAGCAGATTGAAGAAATAAAAATAATTATTTAAAAAAACAGAAAAATGGCTATTAAATGTGAGTGTAATAACTTTGTTTTGTCTGAGCTGCAAGTTATTGTAGACTGGGAGATCGTACTGGAGAGGTATCCCTACATCTCTGCCCTCTTCCCTTGCTGTCTGATATTGGCAATGTCAGATAAGATCCTCAGCTTTTATCAGCTTCTGGGCTATTCTAGTACAGCTGGGCTTCCACTCACTAATGGTATTTCTGCTATGCATGCTGTAATGACAAGGAATTCACCAGAAGATAACTATATAAGCACAATACCAAGCAACAGAAACTTCAATTAAAAAAAAAAAAAGAGAGAAAAAACAAGAATAAAACAAACAAGAACACAACAAAAGCCCTGCTGCAAAGTGAGAATTTGTTTTCTTCAGATCTGAATATAAGCTATCATTCATTTTTTCTTGAGATTTTGCGATAAGTATAGAAAGGAGAAGATTTTCTAAAAAGTTTAGCAATAGTTAGGCAGCAAGGTATTAACTGAGCAATTCTGTTCACTGGATTGGTGAAACATTTCATACGTTTTGGTTTTTAAACGTACATAGCCACTATACATAAAGCCACATTCCACAAATGACATTGATGTGCTTTAGGAAAAATCAAATGAATAAACTCACAAGAGAATAAACAATTTGATCAAATTTCCATTTCATATTTTACAGCACGTCAAACTCAAAAGAGAATGAAAGCTTATTTCGTTTCATGTATAGAATAGGGAATGTTTGCTTTTACAGTCATACAAAAACCATAGCTCTGATTTATTGCCAGTCTTAACAAAGACAGCTGTTTGATATGGCATTTTTTGCACTAAGACTGGACGTCTATTAACTTTTATACTACTCCAGACCATCCAGTCATTGAAAGGAAAATTACTGAACTAATGCATTTAATTGAAACTTTAAGCATATGGAAAAATCTTTTCAGCAAACCATTTTGTTTTGATAAAATCCATAATCCGTTACAGAAAAATGAACTGATTATCATTAAGCTGGCTGCTGGCTCCCAGCCTTGTAAGGGTATCATTTTTATAATACAGATTTTCTTTACACATACACCGCCTTGGGAAGAACCTTTGTGCATCAAACACTGAAGAGAATACCATGCTGACTTCAGTCCTTTATTGATCTCCTTGCCAATGAGAACAAAGCATGGCACATAAAAAGCATCTAACTTGACACAGACTATTTTGACAAGAAACAAAAATTATTGGCAATAAATAATCTATGTCTACGAGGCAAACCACAGCAATATTCCAATTCACATCACTGCAGGTTTGGATTAGATGGAGGGTAGGGAAAAGAGAGAGAGTAACAAGAGAGGGTAAATGGTAACAAGATGCTGCTGCCTTCCAGTCAAAGTCCTGGCTCAACCCACAACTGCTTTTATGGAATTCCAGCTCAAAACGTTCCTGTTCACAAACTGGTAGAACAGCACAGCAAGACAAACATCACTGCACGCTGTCTCTGTCCTCTCTCTACAAGCATCTCTCTCTCTCCTTGGTTAGGGACAGATACAGGCCCAGCAAGCAAAGGTAATGAAATTCACATGATCATAAACCCTTCCTTGTGAATTCACACAAGAATATTGCAGGATCCTATTTCTGTCTTAGCTTATTACAAGCTACCAGTAGTTAGCAAGAACGGAGTAAATCCTGTACCTGGCAACTAGAGTCTCTCAAGCTTTTCATGAATGTTGCATTGTCTGGCTCTGAGCAGCGCACAGAATGCTAAGGGCTGCATTTGAGCAGGGCTGAAGGCAGGACACAAATAGAACAGCGCAGTAGAAAAGGAAGCTGTGTGCAATGATGCAAAAAAATCCTATTGCTGATTTGTATTCTGCCTGAATAAGAAGAAGAAAGTAAGAAAACCTCCAGCTCATTCAAATGAGGAACATAAATAGAAGATTCAGTAAAGAACTACTTTTCCAAGCACTGGCATTTGGAACATATTCAAACTTCAGTTATGTATTGAATTAACATAAAAGGCAACACTTGATAATCATAAAATTGGAGAGTACCAAAATTTGGATATAGACTGATTTAATGCCAATGTTAGAGTTTGCGCTATGTGCACAAATAGAAATTAAAGTCACAGTACAGTAGGCAACAGCAACTATAGCTAACTGTCTCCTACGGTGGATGTGATTGTACGGTACATTTCACAGTAGTTATCAAAAGATGAAGGAGATGGAGGGCCATTAACAAGGGAGCCTTTCACAGACATTCAACTGAAAGTCACAGGCACTGAGGAAAAAAAAATTGTTGTTAGAGAAATTATGCAAACAGTGAAGCAAAATAAGCAGCACAGTGGTAAAGCATTTAAATATGCACCATAATAAGGAAATGACGAAGCAGAAGGTTTGCAATCCAGACCTTTTTCAAGCGGTATTTATTACTTCCAGCTCCCTTTTTAGGGGAGTGCACAAACACAAAGCTACCTTAGGGAGGAAGGGAACTCCTAGGTGAAGCTTTGCTGATGTTTAAAGGAGGGGGTGAAAAATAAAAACACATTACAAAATTGAGTTACGCTACATAAAAATAAAAGTCACGTCTACAGCCACCTACTGAGCACATTTGATGCATGCCAGATTTACTCCAGAGCTGATCTAATCTGTTCTGTGGACTGCATGCTTCTGTAGCAGTTGGAGTGCAACTTACAGTTTATTTTCACCCAAAAGCAATCCAGTGTTGTCTACCATAGAACAGCTCCGTGACATGAGATGCAGCACAGTAAGAGGGAGAACCAGGACATCTACTTCAAAACAACACTCAGGCTCCAAACACGAACACAGCTCACAGTGCTGAACATTGAGACCAAAGATTTCTAGTTGTCAGATGAGCATGACTTTCAGATGATAGTTATACTACCACACGCTTACTCATTCTCTAACTCATTAAGATTTGTGCTCATTTCACACGTGTTGCTCCTTGAAAGTGGGCTCTGTAGGCTATATGGAGGATGCACAAAAGGTCTGCAGTCACTGGGCTATTACAGGAAGAGGCAGGAGTCCCTTTTGGTACTAGGCACCATTCAAAAACAAAACAAAACAAAAAACAAAAAAATCACTACTAAAGCCAAAGGAGATTCTTGTTGCACATCAATAATGATTTAGTATCTTCAATCATATAATTCTATAAATAAACGTCATTTGAATCAAGTTCTATAAGCAGCTTCACTGACGCTGGCACTATCCCAAGAGTCTACCTTGTTCCATTTTCATCTACATCCAAATGAAAGCTGGGGAAAATGAAAATCATACACAAACTGGTAAACAAAGGTGAGGCTGCTGCAGCTCAGCGTTCTCATGTCTAGCCAGTACCAAGGTTGAACACACTCCCACAAGGCACAAACAGCACCAACGGCTCCATCCTGTTCTCCTCTATGGCTGACCAGGGCAAAAGTGCATTTCTGCAGTGTAACACGCCTCATGCAGACCGACACACACAAACAGGTCTCCCAAGAAACCCTGAGACCTTGCAGTGTCTCAAGGAGCTGGCCTGCACCTGCTGGTCCCTCCAGCAGCCAGACCTCCTGGTCCCCATTTCTCTTATGGCTGCTTCAGAACCTGCCTCCCAAGCACCTTACCTACCCAACAGCTTACTGACAGTCCTGCTTAGGATTTGTTAGCTTAATATTGCACACTGATGTACATGCACACACAGCATGCATGCACTCCAGTTGCTGGCACTCCAAGGCACACAGCCCCCTATAACACATGGACAGTGGTCCAACACCACTTAGAGCTCTCCACACACACAGAAGAGAGCCCCCTCACCCAGGGGAACAGCTAGACTTTAAGTTGAATAAATGACAGATGGACTGTACTGAGGAGGCACAGGGCATGGCCAGAAAAGCGTTCTAAACAGCCATCTTTTTACATGTGACCAGACTCTTTATTTCCTTATCCTTCTATGTTCCTATGCTTGCTCCTCCCCAAATCACCTCAAATCTTCCCTATCTTCACCTTTGGTCCTTCTAAAAATTCCTTAATAAGCTCTGTACAATCCCATGTTGCTTTCTCCCTTCAACCAAGGAGACTCATGACCCTGCTTGTACAGTCTGTAAGGTGATCTTAGGAGCCTTTCCTTTTGATTCATCTTGAGGGGTTTGATGTCTGGACTACAGAGCTATCAATCTTTCTGTAACAGACTCAGAAAGAACCAGGTCAGGAGGTGCTATTTCTGCAGCTATTAAGATTTCCCCACCTGCTATGGTTCCTCCGATTCCCTTTGTGTTTGTGGAGATGTCTTATATCACACAACCTACCATTACCTCCACTCAGGGGTAGAGCCAGACAGGACTGCACTATTGTAAACTCTGTATGTCAAATACTCAGAGGAGTTATGGTGCTATAATAGAAAAAATACTTATTTTAAAGCCTGGCAATTGATTCAGAAACTTACTAGTATGTGCATGTCATTCTACACACTCTTAAAAAAAACAAGACAAATTAATTTGTAACGGGATAAGGACTTGCTCTATCCCATTACATATTAATGAAAGCTATTTCATAGATGGTATATTGTAGTAATTCCAAACAAAATTTAAGCCAAATTATCAGCTTCAGGAAAGGCTGAAGTATTCTCTCTCATATTAACAAAGTGCTCAACCACAAGCCAAACTCCTTTGGGTGTAAGAACCATGCAAGCACTGAACAAAGGCTCTACCAGACAAAGGCAACACATGAAAGAAAATGAATGTTTTCTGACATAAGAGTACAACAAGACAGCACTTGATAGCATGACAGACAGCAGTCTTTTCAAGTTTCTCCTGACACTGTGAAAGAGAAACATGTAACATCTGAGCATGCTTACAGAGAGCTCTTAGCAAGCATAGCAGGTATCACAGAAGTCAAAGAAGCTTCTTTCAAGTTTAAAAGCAAACAAGCAAAGGCAGCTAGAGTCAAGGATGGATGCAAGCAGAAGCCAGCAAGTAAGAGGCAATAGGTTAAGAAAAAGTAGAAAGCACTAACATTACTCCTTCCCCTGAAAAAAACAAACAGCTGACAATGTATATACAAGCCACCACAGTTATTTTACAACAATCGCAAGACACTCATTTCCCATGAGAACAATCTTCAAGATAAAGAATGCTCTTCATCTGTATCCCACAGACAAATAAAATTTGTCAAGGACTAGATAAAAAAAATCTGCTTAAAAATCCCTGCAGAAGCAGAGCTTCTCGCTCTTGCCACAGTCAGCCTGACCTCAGCAAGATCCACACACTCAAGTTATTGCATTTCATGCACCTCTCCAAGTGACACGGTTTCCTGATGTCTGCCTCCTTGCACACCATTCGAAATACATCACCTTTGATGAATATTGTTCTAACCTACTGGCTGGCGAGGTCCAGCCCACTCATGCAACACCGTGTCATCTTCTCTGCCTGTCCCTGCCGCTTTCTAGGTTCTCCTCTTTTTCCAAATTCTGTCTGTCCAACTTAACCCAGCATGCCTGATCTTTCTTCCACCTAGTCTCATCCTCTCACTTTCATTATTTCATGGGTTTTTTTTCCTCCTGTCTCCATTACTCCCATCCTCTCTCTGTCAATCATCAGTGTGTTGCAAATGGTTTACGAAACACATTTACCTACCAGTGGTCTGACTGAGAACTTCAATGAAAGTCCACGTACTTCCAGAATTACATTAATTCTGCTGCCTACCCAGCTAAGAGACAATTAACACTTCCAAGAGAACTGCAGAGTCGTCCAGGAACATAAGCCATATACTCAAGGGCTAACCAAATAGTTAAGTGAACTGAATTCATAGATTAACTGAGATGTCAAATTTTGAACAAAATTAATACAATACAATATAAACCTTTATCTGACCTGCAGTTAAAAAGAAGTCAGTGTTTCCAAGGTACCATATCTCCAAGGCAGCATACCTCCAAGGCACACTAATTAAATAAAAAGGAAAATGCAGAACTTTTTCAAAATTTCAAATTTTCTTGAAGAAATGGTTTCCAAGTCAGCAAT
This sequence comes from Penelope pileata, assembly GCA_013396635.1. NCBI lineage: Eukaryota > Metazoa > Chordata > Aves > Galliformes > Cracidae > Penelope > Penelope pileata. The sequence goes on along the minus strand of WBMW01003417.1, from coordinate 312,056 downwards.
TTTCTTGAAGAAATGGTTTCCAAGTCAGCCAACGCCAAACCAGACGGCTGCACCTGTGTGTGGCACAGCAGAGCCCACAGCCAGGGGCTCGAAGGCAGGCAGGATCACACAGATCAGTGCCAGCACAGACACTAAACAGCTTCAGCTGGTCACAGTGCTTCACCCTACAAAAGCAGATCCCACAGAAACTTCCTCTGTGAACTTCTAAAAAGCAAAGATTTCAATCTTGGCCTAGGAGCGCAGTTATGAATTCCGCAAATCATTAGGTCAAAGTTATGTGTCATACTGCTAATACTTACAGTAAAAACATTTTTACCCTCCAACAAATTTAAGTAGCAAGAACTATTTCCATTGCTAATTCAGGATAATTGTGGATGCCCCAACCCTGGGCATGTTCAAGACCAGGTTGGATGGGGTCCTGGGTGACCTGATCTAGTACCTAATCTGGGGGTTGGTGGCCCTGCCTGTGGCAGGGGGGGTGGAACCTGAGGATCCTTGGGGTCCCTTCCAATCTGGGCCATTCTATGATAATTTAGTGTAATAATCAACACATGACAACATGGTAATGAACGTGTGGTGTCACGTGAGGGACATCTGTCGCAACTCCTGTGTGCGTGCTCTTACATACAGGAACTGTAAAACTAAAAAACTTAACCACAGCAACATTTCTCAATGGTTAGCAGTTAACTTTGCTCTCTTCACAATCGTCCTGAGAGTTTAAGAACTAAAACTTCCTGTGCAATTGGTGGTAGTATATAGCTTTATTTTGTTTAGGCTACTGAATGTATGAAGTGTTATTCTTACGATGAAGCACCAACAGACTTCAGCTATGTTCAAGTAATGCAGAGAATCCTTGGTCTTACAGGAAAGAAAATCTTTCTATAAGTTCCAAGATGATGAGGTACTTCTACCTCAGAATCTTCTTCCAAACCCTCCAAGGGTCACTGAACATGAATTAAATTACTGGGTGCTGGGGTTAGGTTAAGTAGTGGATTATAAAGTATATTTGATTACATGGGGGGGAGGGGGGGCGGTGAAACTCTCAGGTATATTCTACGTTTTGTGAAACTGAAAGAACGAATTTACTAAAATATTTAGCTGGGGGCAATTTCTACTGTAGCAAGGATGTGCACAAGAAACTACCACCAGTATACATTTCTGAAACTTACAGCTAAAAATCAAATACCTTGCACATCTCTCAGTTCTACAGTTCAGCAGCCAATCTAAAAAATAAAAAGTAAAGATTTTTTCCTGATTCTCCCAAGGAGAAACTCAATGTTGGTTCTATTAACATAATGAATCCAAAATACATTCCTGCTTGGTAAGAAACAGTTGATATAAAACTGACACTCCAAATTAAAAGAGTCTTATTAAAACACTTCCCGTTTTGGAATGATCCCAGTGGAAGGGACAGTCATGGCATCGTGCCTTTCTGACTGTGGAAAATTGTACAGACCCCTTATTCAAAAGTGAGGCTGTCAAAAACCCACCACTACTTGGTATACAGAAATAACACTATTTAAAACCAACCTCTCCCCTTAATGTCTTATAGAACACAGATGTCTTGGCAAGGTTGTTACTATGAAAAAAAGAGAAAACCCAACAAGCTATTCAACCAGCTTTGATTGTGTTATGCCTGAACAGTCACATGCTCATTTAAGACCTCTATCCTGTTCGTGCCTCAAGCCAGTATAAAGCTTTTTGTTGTTTATTTGCATGAGTAGCAGTTTTTAAATGATTTCTTGTGATATAGAGAATCAAAACTCCTGTAGAATTCATTCATCTAAATTAACAGAAATGAAAGTAAGTCTTGAAAACCATGAAGTTACCAACAATGTATGAATGTCCATACAATATAAGTTGGGTATTTTTTTGTTGCTATGATTATTATTATTTTTAAAAGAAACCTTAGACATATGACCAACATACAGCATCTTAACGAGTAAAATGAAATTGAAGTGTTAATAATCATCTCTCCCAGCCTGGGGCAAACACAAGCCCCCATTTTTTCAGGTTACCTTCCATTAACAACAGTGCACAGTCAGCCACAACTGCCTAACTGGGAGGACTTAACGACATCTGTACCACAGATTGTAAAGGAGCATTGTAACCAGGAATCACACGTCCCAAATTCCCCAGCAGTTCCCAGACAGCTCAATGTTATTCTTTTTAAAGGATACCAAGAGAGAGTCTGAAATATATGTACCTTAAGGGTATCTTTTATGCTCTCTGGAGATGAAACATAATTCTCAGCTTGGAGCCAGATCGATCCCAACTGCTGGTGGAAGGGAATATAAAACCAGCAGTGCCTCACCTGTAAACACCATCATCTGAGGCCTCTTAAACATTCAGGTAGAACAACACATCCGTGTGGTCTCTACATCAGAGAAGACATCACTGGGGCAGTTTCTGAACTAAATTTATTTAATTATTTACACTTAACACTGGTAACAGAAAACAAAGGAATAGATTTTTTTTTTTAAAAGGTTGTACTACAACTCATTCATCACAAATGACATCAGATCAGGAATATTCTCCAAATGTTTATCAATTTTTCTTCTGAATTTTGCACCTTATTACACAAAAATTATCAGCAAGAGTATAGAAGAGCTATTGAATGAGCTATTCACTTCTAAGATTATGCTTTTATTAAAGTTGTGCTAAAAGAACTGAATACACGTAATCCTGGGAGAGGACAAAAACATTTGCTCCTATCCATAATTGTCTGGTTTGTTACACGTAAGTGATAGGTCATTGCACAGACCCCTCCATACTTGATAGTTTCTCAAACTTAGGAAAAAAGTTGGAGATCAGTTATCCCCTAAAAAGTACAGATCTCATTGAGGCTGGAATTAATTCAGTGCCAGTAATGATACATATTTACCCTAATCACTTGTTCACATAAAGTACGGCCAACACAGAATGTAATGTTCAATCAAAAAATCTTTGCAATGTAGTATTCTTATAGCAATTCACCAAAAAGAGACAGGAAAATCTTACCCTGCTCTCAGGCAAGCATTTGCCTACTAGCCTGTACAACAGGCCGGTCTGCAGGATACCTTGACCTGGTATTTGCATCTCCAAGGAGGAGAGAAAAATTTGGAGAAAGATAAAAAGCTGAGACCCCTCCTCCTTTTCCAGCCAGGGCTTTAAGGCTGAGATTAGTCATGCACCCAAACACTGCACTGGGACTGGCTGTGTGCTGCTCCAGGTGCAGCAGGAGGAGGGATGAAAGGAAGAGCCCAGGACAGGCACCTGCCCAGCTGAGGCAATGCTAGCATGGGGGAGAGAGGAAAAGCTCTCTGTGAAGTCTGATGCAGCCTGAAGAAGTATCATTCCCCTATTATTCCTTTCACATACATTTAGAAACATTTGCAATTTTGTTGTCTATCTTAGTTTATCATCAAATGTTTTAAACAATTTGCACTCTATTTCACCCTGATTTGAATTAAGTGTGATTTTTAAGTAAGTCACAGCAAACTTTTCATTCCACCATGCAGCAATTACAAAAGAGAAGCATGCTCCAAAATGCTCCAGCTGCCCATGAAATCCTTCAGAATATTCCATGGATTAACAGAAACACATATTCCCAACCCAGTGAGAGTCCGTCCAGGCAATGGAATAGTACAGAAAGCAAAGAAAATCACAAGTTGTGTCCACACAAATTCAGGTTTTTCTGCAGCTGTCTGGATTTCCAAAGACTTTGAGACCCAGTATACAGACTGGCTTACAACACGTGCACCAAACTCCTACTGGGCCACTATATATTCAGGAATCTGGGATCAGCACCCATGCATTATATTCAATCTGCAAGATCTACAAGGCATGCATTGTAACTCTTAAAAGCACCACATTTATTACGTGTTTGCAGATCAACTCCTACAAAAAGCCTTCTTCTTCCAAGACTGTCAAACTTGCTACACATGCAATAATCTTGGCGAACTGGTTTAAATGTCCTTTAAACATACTTCTCAGTAATACTAGTTCCTGGCAAATATTTGTAGATCACTTCATATTAGTCTTACAAAAAGCATTACATGACCAAACTGCGTGCTGATTCCAGGCACATTTTATCAGTCTTCTGTTCTCTAACCCACAGCCACATTTGACTGCTACTTGGTTAAGGACATTTCAAAATACAACTTTAAAATAACTTTACTGTAAAGTTGTCCCACTTGGCAGCACTTCATTTGGTTATAAGTGACTGTGGAATTTGTCTTTGATTCTAGAGAATTATGATTTTATTGCATTTACAATTCATTTTTATCATGAAAATTATAATTCATGACCTGTGTAAAGCTCTTCAGATATGTTGTTTACAACCCCCTTTAATGAAACTTTAACAATCAGTAAGTGGTATTCATTAAAAAAACAGAAAAATATACATATATGAAAGGCTAGCAAGAATTCTTCTAAGTCATGGCATCTCTTAAACAACACGGAATTCCTGACTGGTGGAAAACAACTGTTCTCAGCTGTCCCAGTAGTGCACTGTGTGCTGTTCAGGCCACCCTGGCTCCCAATATGAATAGAGTTGGGAATTTACTTTATTCATCAGCCTGAAAGGAGGAAGCCTGTCTGTCACACAAAGTAAACTTGGCATGGGTGCCTCCTCTGCTTCTGGCCTTGAGCTGAAACCTGGTAACTTCCTAGACACACCAAGGTGATGTTTCACTCGTGATTGCAACACTGTGACCTTCTATGCAAGCTTCTTTTTCTATTTCAGTTTCTTTTACCCTGCTTAGTAAGCATGCCTGGCACCTGGCTGCAGTGCCAGGATACCCACCTTACAGGATACTGAAGCTTAAAACCTGAGGGCTGAATAAGTATAAACATATTGAGATGGGAGCACAGAACAAAAAGCAAACAGCCAGGCAAATCTATACAAGCGAAAAATAATGTAGTTTCTGTTAGTCGTGACAACTTGCAGGAGTAACTACTCTTTATCCTCCTAAATTATAATTTAAATATGACATCAGATGTAGAGATTTTTTTTTTTGGTAAAATTAGCAGAAAAGAAAGAAGTCTTAAAACTCTGAATTAAATCCATTATACCTAAAAACAGACCTTTGAGAACATCTGAAAGCCAAGCACTGAAATATACAGAAAACAACAGGAAATAAAATTCATCTACAATTTAGTATCTAACATTAAAAAAATTGCAAAAGCACAGAGTATGACATCAAGATCATAATATTTTAAATATTGACTTTAATAATCATAAGTGGATAAGCTACTCATCCATAAACAACTTTGTACTACCATGCTGTTAATACAGTCCTTTGAATGAAATTGAAATAACACTAATATCAGAAAAAAAAAAAAAAAAAAAAACCTCCATTTTTCCTTTGTGTTATTCTCACATAAACTAGATGACCAAATTTTCTAATATGTAGCTTGTTTGGAAAAGAAAAGCTAAACAAGAAACATTAACAGTTAAAGGAGAAATTAAGAGACAGTAAGGCTGCAGACTGCAAAGGAAATGACAACAACCACCAGATAAAGCAAACACTGCCTGGCACAGAAACAGAACTACTCCCTGTGAACATCAAAGGTCCCCAAAAGGCTGTGCTTTCTGTACCTTCAGGCCTGATACAAATTCCCAGTTAACTGTAATGATACATTTTGCTTTGCTGTGAAGAAAAAAAACAAGATAAGCAAAGCCGCATGCTGAAGATAAGGTGGAAGCATGAGGAACTCCAGCTCCCTTTTCATCTCTTCTCTTTTTTTCATTTCCCAGAGCTGCACCACTTCACATTTCCAGCACAATGCCACTTATGCAGCAGAGTATGGTTTTTAGTGTTTTTCCTCTACTCTTTAAAATTGGCACTCAGAATATCCAGCTCAGGAAATAAGCGTTGTACTGGAAGAGAAACACCAATGAGCAGTCATCAGGAACAAAAGCGAGGAGAGACAAAATGTCCTTCCTCAGCAGCAAGGGCTGAGGACCCGCAGCCCTTGCCATTGCCCTCTCCAGTGCTGTGGGCATCTCAGCAAGTCGAGAGAAGCAGGCTGGGGAAGAAAGGCAGCGCACACACCAGCTCTGCACACAACCATCACTAGCTACAGGAAAGTTGCATAACATCAGCACAGCGGCTCACCTACCTTCCGATACAAGAATCGGTAATGACACAAAGAAGGAAACGCCTTGGTTAGCAAGATAAGCTTGCAGAACTACACCTTTTACTTCTTCTAGACCTACTACACACAAATGATAGAAAAAAGTGAATATGAAAAAACAAAGTTATCTTTCCCTATGACTAACAGAGACCGTCAGCTAAATTCTTGACATGCCAAAAAGGTCTTCTCCATTTGAGGTGCTGATCTAAGTAACCCTCCTCCCCGATCAGCGCTGCTCAGAAGCAGAGCAGCCACGTCTTCCTGCTGTGGGGCAGAGCTGCTCACCGGCAGTGCCACCCACACCAGCCATGTCACCACTCTTCCTGCAGTGCACACGTGAAAGTTTCCATTTCCTGTGCAGGTGCTGGGGCAGCTGCTGCAGGCTCCAGCAGCGCAGGAGTTAAAGGCTGCGAGAGGGTGAGGTGCTAAGCTAAGGAAGGGAAGAATGAACAAAATATTCTGGGTATAGACACAAAGATGACATTGGAAAATATAAATTTCATAATTTGTCTAAGTAGGTAAGAGAAGAAGCAGCTACAACATGAATTTTATCTCCCATTTCACTAAACAGATTACACTGTTTCTAAGTACTAAGCAGGGTTGGACTGGATGATCTCCTGAGGTCCCTTCCAACCCCTGCAATTCTGTGACTATTGTTTGTTTGAAGTGAGCACCTACCCAGCTCTCAGACCATTTTCCCTGTAACAGGATATTCTCATAGAATCCTTAGAGTTGGAAGGGACTTCTAAAGGTCATCTAGTCCAACTCCCCTGCAATGCACAGGGACACCTACACCTAGATCAGGGTGCTCAGAGCCCATCCAGCCTGACCTTGAATGTCTCCAGGGACAGGGCTTCCACCATCTCTCTGAGCAACCTGTTCTAGCGCTTCACCACCCTTACTGTAAAAAATTTTCCTTCTGTCCAACCTAAATCTCCTGTCTTTTAATTTGAAACCATTTTCCCTTGTCCTATCAACACAGACTCTGCTAAAGACCCCTTACAGTCTGTCCCCGTCTTCCTTACGGTTCCCTTTAGATACTGAGAGGCCACTAAGATTCTAATCCTAATATGAGAAGTGCTGCCTAATTTTCCACAGAGAAGAACAGGAAGTTTCCTGACATTCTGAGAATCAGCTCAGTGGACAGGGACAATGCAAGGAAAGCAAGTTTTCTCATCCCATTTTGTTGATGGATGACAGATGCTCTTCGAGTAAATAATTACAGGAAATTTAGATGTTGATCTCTGCAGCATACTTCTAAGCGAGTATTATTCCATAAGCGTTCCAGTCCTGCACCACAGTCTTGCTGATTAAAAAGATCTTTTCCTTGAAAATGTACTAACGGGTATTAATCCACTGTCATAGTTTACTTAGAAACACAAACCTTTTGGAAGTACATAAAAACTAAGCTTAACGCAAGATGAAACTCCTGCTGAAACAGTATAAATATTTGGTTGTACCAAATTAACGCTCACATGTGATTTTCAATATGACAGTGTTTCAGCAAGATACGTCGAAGCAGACCTTCTCCCTTTCTCCCTGATTGATAACAATATGTTAAGTGACTGTACCTAAATAAATGAATGGTTGTCATTTCAAAAACATGCATTTTCAGAAAGACCACAATGGCAAAAGAGACAGCAAAGACTACTACTTAGAGAAAACATCCTTCAACAAATCACAGTTGTGAGAAAACATGGAAATGGCATAAGTACTCTGCAAATTAAATGCAAAAGAAACAAACCAGAAATAGGAAATTTATAACAGCATTCTTCTAAAATACCTTAAAACCAGTATACTTTTGAAATATTCAAGGAGTGATGGTTTTAAACTCAAAGAGGGTAGATTTACCTTGGACTTTAGGAAGAAATTTTTTTCTTAGAGGGAGGTGAGGCATTGGCACAGCTGCCCAGAGAAGCTGGAGCCCCATCCCTGGAGGTGCTCAGGGCCAAGTTGGATGGGCCCTGGGCAGCCTGAGCTGCTGGGTGGCAGTTCTGCTCACAGCAGAGGAGTTGGAACTGGATCAAGAACTTCGAGGTCCCTGCCAATCCAAACCATTCTGTGACTTTAAGACAAGTTTTCCTGAACTATTCCTTGAATATTAATGAGCTACCAGGACATCAAATCAGAATACCACAAGTCATCAGAGATGGAATAAAAGAAGCACAAAAAGCATCGTTATACCAACACGCAAGCTCACAGGACATCTGTGTTTTGTTCTATGTCAAAAAAGCAAATGAAAATGAGAATAAAGGAAGGCAGCTAGGTTTAACCTAAACTAGGTTGACATCTCCTAAGAAAGGTGGGTTTAAACATACATACGTTAAGATGCTTAAACCTCCAGAAGAAACGTAGAACAAGAGAGACCTAAAATCTGGAAGGAATAGATGAAAAACAGGGAATGATCACTTACTTTCTCATACTACTATAAGAATTAGAGACTTCGATTTTACCATCGAGATGCAGGCTTCATTTAATAATCTGCCTCTTCCCCTAAGCAACACCCAGCTAAACTGTGAAACGTAGGTTGTCACAGATGCTAACAAATTCTGTCTGAACTCAAGCAATCAGTGACAGAGAAATCCAAGTCATCTCTGCGTTTAATAGCTCATCACTTCCAGCTCAGGAAATTTCTGAACTGAAAATGTTTAGAATAGTACCCAAGTACATTTCTCTGTTCTTTGTGTTGTTCCCAAGGCATATGTTACTGATCACTGACTGCCAAGAGGAAGGGTACTGAGATAGGTGAACCTGGAGTTTGAGTCAACATAGTAGTTGTTTCTGGGGAAAAAAAAAAAAAAAAAAAAAAAAAAAAAAAAAAAAAAAAAAAAAAAAAAAAGAATATCTTGTGTAAATAAACTTTTTACTGCTTCAGTCATAACATGGTTATGTGTTTCTCAGCACACATACTGTGTTTTAATCCCTACCAACTCACCTTTCTTGTTTCTTAATGCAGGTGATCATATTTGCATATGAAAATCTTCATGTTGGAGCAGCTTTGAAAATGGAAAACAGAGTAAAAACAACTAGTACAATTCGGTAGGACTGAACTGACTGCCAGAAAAAACAGCAGAACAGAATCTGCAAAAGGTATGAATCAGAATTTATTATTATTATTTTTCAACTATCTGAAAAATAAAAGCATGTTTTTATATAAAGGGTTGTCAAGGAAATCTTTTGGAATTCTTCCTACTAGCACGGAAGCATTTAGAAGCCTTTCACATAGATTTGGCATCACTCAACATCAGACTCCTCTCAAAAAGGGAGAAGACAAAAAGGACAACAGAAGTAAGGAAAGCTGAGTGGAAAACATGAACATCAACATAAAACTACGTCAGAAAAAGAATATTTCTCCTTGTAAGAATTTGACTTTTACACTTAGTAGTCTACTTAAATCTTTCGTACATCTGATATCTGTAATGAAACTGTTCACCATTGGCCATGAATGGGTACCTTCCAAATGCTCTCTAGATCATTCCTGCACATTGACCCAAACATGCTGCTCCATGTCAGAGAAGAACTTCACATAACTTCAGTATGAAGGAATACTGAAATTAAATACTAATCTGCATTTTGTTTGTTTGTTTGTTTGTTTTTAAATTCAGCTCCCTTTTCCACAGCTGAAGCTAATTTTTTTTTTTTTTTGCCTCTGACATTCTGGAGAATAGCATTAACGCTTTAGCTCACTAAGTACTAAGCTCTACACAGTCCCCAGCAGTTCCTGGAATGTGAACACATTTTTTCATTATCCATCTTATGCGTTATACTTCACCATACACCTCATGCCATCTTCTCTGGAGTTTGAGATAGCACAACCCATTATACCAGTGCATCACACAACACTTTAGCAGCACATCACTTTGTCTGCCTTTGACCTGTCATTCTCCTGTCTGCATTTTCATTTTCCTAGACCAGCTATCTTTTCAACCCACATTTTCTTCTATTCCACTTTGTCAACTCTGTTATTAAAAGAAAGAAGCGCTACAAAGGCTGCAAACTCGATGTGGCAGAATAGTGCATCCAAACCAGGCTGTAAGGGCCATCCATAACTCACAAAGCACGCATTTGTCCACATTTGTGCTTAGCAACAAAGCAGAGCTTCAAACTCAGCTGACAGTTACCTAGGAAGGCTCAAAATGGACTCCAACATTAATTTACAACATTGAAGTCCAACAGAAACAAAACTATTGATTACAGGAAGCTCATCGGAGCCCACGGCGTAACCCAATAAACCAGAGCACTTGTGCCACCCCAAACTGATGGGCTGTCCTTAAGTTCCAGGAGGGAAGTAAAATCACTGGGGAAAAACTTCATCTTTACATATCAGCTCGATTCAAACAAAACGTCTCCACTGCCAAACAAAAAGCACTGCTTCTCTACATGCTACATTTGCCTTGCTTAACAGGCCAGGAACAGAAAAGCGGCAGCCCCATTCAGACAGCAGCTCCACACTGATGCATAAGTATTTTACTCTCACACAATAAGGGCAGAACAATAAGGTTAAAGAACACAGCAGCCTGATTGCTGGCTCCATTCACACCATCCTCATTACCATGTAACACACACAGTCACTAAGAGACCATGTGCCTCTGTTTTAACCTAGCCCTGGCCCATCTTGTACATAGGCTGCGTGGTTAAGTGAATGAACAGGTCTGTGGGTTTTTCTTCCTTTTTTTTTTTTTTTTTTTTAAAAAAAAAAGCATTTTCCACCTACCACGATCATACACATTTAGGCTTGCACTCTTCTTCCTTCCTGTAAGGACGTCATGCTATTTATTCAAATCTAGCTTTGAAAACAATTTTAAATCTCCTCTTGCAGTTTTGTGTGTCTGCTATAACCTCAGAGCTTTACAACTGTGATTGAATTTGCCTGCAGCCTTGACAAAAACAGTGAGACAACAAATCAGGGTTAAAATCTTCCATTAATTTTAAGTGTCCAGTACAAAGGCATTCCATAAAATTTTATGCATTCAATGAATACATTCAACTGCCTTCAGGTGGAGACCTCAATATTCTCTCCATTCAAGCAAACTACTCAACTTCAAAGCAAATTCTCAGAAGTTAAGAAAAGCCAACTACTGATCACTTGGAAAATGTGTTGTTCACAGGACTTTTCTAGTGTCTTAGGCAAATTCAATATCTGGACCAACTTCCCTAGCATTCAATTGTTTTAATAAGGAAATCTTCGTTTATTCTTTCTCAAAGTCTTCACATATAGGTTTTAAAGGCCAGAAAGGAAAGAACACTAGAAAGTCTTACAGGTTATATAAGCAATAGTTTTAGAATTCATGCTGTCAAAACCTAGTGTTTGATAGCTTTAGTTTCTCTAAACCTGGTTTTAGGGTGATCTAATCTTGACTTTAAAAATTCTCAGCGATGGTCAAGCTGTAAATTCCTTGTAAATTATTCCAACAGGAGCACCAGAAGCTCTCGACATGGTGGGGGCACTCAGCAGGTTGGTTGCACCGTGCATGCCATGCCCACGCCGACTGGGAAGCCCTTCAAGCCTCACTTTTGAGCTCTGATGCTCAGGAATCTCCAATAGCTATCATGTTTCTTGCTCCTAACGCATTACCTGAAGGCACCTCTATTTACTTGCAAAGCCTCAGCTCTGCTTCATGCTGCTGTACAACCAACAAGCTCAGGTTTTCTTCCTTTACCACAGAGCATATGATTGCTTCAGAACGATACATTTGTAAAGCAACTTGGTGGAAGATGCTCAAAATGCCCTTTTGAGTCACAAATCAGTCTTCTGCTTTAAGTTCTGGCAGATGAACAAAGACCCTGCCTGGATGTTTACACTGGGCAAAAGTGTTCCATCAGAGAGGAGGCATCCATCCAAATATCATTGTCTGCAGAACAATACAACTACCAGCACAGAATCACTGCTCCATCCAGTACTGCATCCATACAGTTTGAATCACAAAATCAATGATTTCATACTAATCCCCAAGTCAGCTCATCCCATAAACTGAGGCAAGCATCATGCTCTGCACCCCAGCTAGTTTCCCTGCATTCAGTCTCCACATTTTCCTTTGCTTCTCTTGGAGTGTTTCAAAGAAATAGTTATATTGTTGCACAAAACAGCTACACTATGCAATGCTCGCTGTAAAAAAGCAGGACAGTTCCAATAAATACTTATAAATACTTCTACTTGTCGATTTTATTGCATGATTATCTTAGGGCATTCCAGCAGTACACACATCTGGACTCAATGAAGTAGCACCGCTACTTGTAGAAATGTTATATATCACAAAGCAATAGAGATAGTGACAGAAAAAAGGAAGGACAGCTATTTGTTGTTTCTATCAGAAGTCAGCAACAGAGAGCAAAAATATATCCAGTGAAGTTGAAAGGCAATACACAAAGGCAAATAATATTTGTAACTAGGTTTGGCCTTCCACAGGAACATTAAAGCTATAGAACAAAGCCCACAAATGTTGCAAGATTGAAGACGACAGTAGCTGCTTCCTTATTTAGGATACACACAATATTCACTGATTTAATTTGAAGGAAGCTGCTTTGCTGCAACTTGTTGCCCAATTAAATAAGATGAGAAAAACAGGAAGCTGTACTAAACTGCAAATGAGTTCAGCAAACAGAATGGGCTTTGCTGAAATAAAGCAACACTGTCACAGATACTTCAACCAGGACCTACCACATGCATTGAAAAAAGTATTTTTGAAGAAGCTGTCCCTAGACATGGCAGAACAAAGCAAGCAAGGAAGCACTCAAGTCAAACTGGAATGGAGACACAAATAAGGACAGGCAGTGAATCTGAGGATTTAAGTCAGTAGCATGAGAAAGAGCTAAGTTACTTCCAAAGCATCAGCAAATAAGTAAATTGCTTTTCTTATGTTTTCTTTGCCAATTAACACAGGGGCTCCTTCCAAGCATTTTCTGTGAAAGCAATACCAGCTTGGCAACAATATTGCAACCAGTGGACGACAAACATTTTTTCAAATGCAGCTTTAAAGAGAGAATTAGAATTTTTCATCCCTAAATCAGAACTATTGAGCAAAGAATGTTTTGGAACATGAGATTCTGCAGGTGATCCCTAAAGAGATGTTATTTCTCTTGTATGCTTAAATCACATCAGCTGATAAAGTTATACACATATATTCCCCCCTCCAATGTCTGTACAGAGAGCACTGGTATTCTAACACTAAATACAAATAAGTTTTTTACATCAAAGAGCCTCTGTAGGTTACTTTCATCACTCTAAGACAGGAAAAAAGAACCAAAACAACTTCCCCTAGAAAGACAGTGAAAGTGTTGCAAAAATGGCAATACACAAACGACAATACATAACCTTCTGCCTTGCAAAAATCAAGATGATTTTGCCTAAGTACTTTTTCCCAAAACAAATCATGAAAACCTTAATTTTTGGCAAGGCCTCATAAAAAGGCCAACATCTGTAAAAGAAATCAAAGCATTGTTTATAAGGTTAGGAAAATGTAGTACGCAAGACCAGATTTACAGTAAAAACAAACAACTCTGTCAAAACATTCAAGGCAACTTCATTCAACTTTCCCTTTAAAGTTGGCAGAAGTCTTAAGATCATGTGAGTTAATGTCCTGTTAATTAGGCACCCTTAGTTATGATTACAGTCTATTATACTGAGTTCCATCTTCATGACTAAGAGATGGTATAAACACACTTCTAGGATAAGAGGTTGGATTAGACAGCAGACTTGGGATGTTCCTCTTGCACAGCATCATCCCTCTTTTAGGTTGTCATATGTCCCCATAATTCTGACACTTAGCGACAGAAGAAAGAAACCAAAACAATCAAGAATGTCAGTATGTCGGTATATCTTACATTTAAACCACTTCCTTAAAGATTCTTATTTAGAAGTAACTTCATTCTTGCTGGTTTCAGAAACAATTACTGGCAACATCATATGTTACAGCAGAAACACAGGAACAGATGATTACAGTCCTAACACAGTGTGGGACAGGCTTGCACATTCTGTTATACTTTGCAAACCACTTGAGTTCCCAAACAACATCCTTAGTGCAGAACAGTTTGCTCAACAAGTCAAGGGACTTGGATTTCCCAGCCTCATCCCAGCTTCATTCAACTTTATTAAAATTCAACAGCTCCGTAAGCTGTCTTGCTGCCATGACGATCAACAAATTGGGTTTGAAGGTCATAAGCAGGCACACTGTCATCACTGAACAGAAACACTGAGGTTTGTTCTAACCTCACTGTCCCACTGTTTTCCAACAGCTGCCTTAACTTCCTTGATGTACTTCAGACAACACAACAGCTCAACTGCTTCCACTGTCCACTTAGTCAGCATCTGGTAGCACTGCTGGCCCCTGCGTCATGCTACATACCACCTTCATGACTAAGAGCCACCAATAAGAACTCTACAAAAATGCCATGCTATCCAAATTAAGCACAGCAAAAGTATCACTTTTCCAGAAGATGTGTAAGAACCTAAATATTGCTTGGCCAAAAATAATCCCCATTAACTAAAAGCGAAGCTATCCTAGAAACCCAAGTTTCTACTACCAGCAGCAACGCAATCTTGTTCTATCCAAGACAACCTGAATATAACTAAAACCAATAGCTGTCAATTGCATCAAAAGTGTACAAACTGAGGTTTAAATACTGAAATGCTCAGTCATACGCTCACCATAACAAATTTAAAACACTGAATTAGAATTAATAGACAGTTAAAGTAACCTAAGGAACTTTGGCACATCTCTGAGGAGCATAATAAAGGAGTTAAATGAGTTGCAAGTAATCAGAGAGTTTCAGTCTTGTTTTAAAGAAATGGAGTCTTAAGAATCTAACCCAAAACAGTATATCTAAATCCCAGTGGTTTCATAACAAGCTCACAACTCTCCTGGCAAGCAGCTTGCTACATTTTATTCCCTCTCATCCTCCCATTCCTAAGAAGCTTTTCTGAAGTGCTATGGAAAAAACTAAGTTTCCTAACAAGAATGCTTCAAATATTTTTCCCTCCTGAACTCCAATTTTTTCCTTTGCAAACCCAAAAATCAAAACAAACTACCTGAAAAACAAACTTGTAACACAAGAAAAAGGAAAGAGTGTACTCATTTCAATGTGGATGCTCCAGAATACAAAATTCCCATCATTTTCTTCACAGAAGCGAAGTTAAACCAGCAGAGATAATTATGCTGTAACAATCACCACATTGCAGGGTAAATCAGCTGACTTTCTAGAGACGCAGGCTGAGCACTTAAAGTCATCTGTCAAACACTCAATAGCGAGACTATTCTTAAAATAAATCAAATATACAAAGTCCCAAATTTCATGAACTTTGTGAAAAACAGCTTTGTAGAAACATGATCCCATAATATTCCATTTCCTCTATTTAAAAAGTCACTGAAGAAAGTTATCAACTCTGCTTCCATTAGTTTCATTAGAGGCAAGGGGAAAAAAAAAAAATGATACCCAGCACTTACATTGTGAAAATGTTTCTAGGTCAACAAGCTAAGACTCCACTGTCCTACTGATTCAGTAAACATAATTTCTGCACAAAAAAGACTTCCATATTTCTCCCAATAACAAATGCAACAAGAAAGATAAAGTAAGTAAGGGCAACATCTGGCTCAGCCATAGGAACAACACGGCTCCAGGACTGTCCTTCTGCAGAGCTGAATGGGTGTCTGTGGGTGGCCATGTGGTCCCAACAGGGTTTTGTTGCTTTTTCACAGAAGCCTTAAAGGAAAAGTTTCTTGCTCGCCACAATTAAACCCACTGTCCTCAAAAATCTTACTTGCCACACTGCTTATACAAAACCTCAGCATTAGCCCACAGGTATTTAAAAACCAACATATATAATGCAGATCAATACTGTCACTTCAGAAACAGAATATAACTGTTTGCTTCATTTTTGAGCAGGGACTGTACGTTCAGCAGTATTCCTTCTGGAAACAAAATCCCTGTGACTATCGGAGGGGTTTTCTTTCACACTCACCAATATTCTTTAGGCATCTTGGCCAGCATCGCTCAAACCTGACAAAACAGTCCTCAAGATCAGTCCCACAGCACAAGTTATTAACTGGGTTCTGAAAAGTCTCCCCTGAAATACGAAAACGTTATTGGTCTAGGGAACTTTTTCAGAACATGCTTACTTTGCCTATTCCTGCACCTTACAACACTCATAATTGGTATTTTTGGCTTGATTCTGCCCAGTGATTTCATTGCTAGGAAGCATTTCATTCAAAGTCAGAAGCTGCATTTTTATAGTTCTCTCTTGTTAATTCATTCCATAACTGTTTTAAAGAACCATTGCCTATCACTGCCATTCACATTTTAAGAAGTAACAGTAGTTGGCAAATGAAATCAGCAGACAATTCTGTTTCAAGCTATTCACTTTCAGACTTCCAGTGACACCATAGCTGGATTTTAAACATGCCATTATTGTGTGTGTGTGGTGATTTTTTTTTTTCTCTTGTTGCTCTTTTAAAAACAAACATCATTGTAGTATTTTAACTACAGAACATTGCTCTAGTATATAGGCAGAAGCTGAGTGGAAGTAACTTTGCTGTGTAACTTTAAGAGGCTCTCTCTTCTCGATGAGGGACCCTGCAGAGCCCAAGTTCCCATGACTACACGCTACACTCCGTCAGGATTTATCTGAACTGCAAACTGAGCAGAGGGCACCAAAGAGCACTTCCACAGTTTCCTAACTGATGAGCAAACACAAAGATTCCTGGTGAGAGTTCAGAAGAAGCAGTACTTCTCTAAAAAACATGAGCTATCACAAAGTTATAAATACTTTCAAAAGTGTGCCTAAAAGTAATATAAATTCTCAGAAGGCAAAGTTAACGAAAATGCCATGACTGAGATTGTGACCTAGACAGATGTTGAGAATATTTTCCTGGATTTTTCCCCTCACGTCAGTCACAAATAGACAAAAGGAAATCATCTGCTTATTACAATCAACTATTTCAACTGCTGTCAAATGAAGAATAATGCTGATTTCATACTAAACGAAAAAGAACTGTAGCATGTAAACATAGGGGTATTCTCAACTGAATTTTTGTGAAACGTACTAATGTACATATGGGATAATACTGTCAATTCTTTGTTCACCACATTTTCAGTATCATGATCAGGAATTGATCCCCATATGCTGTCACTGTGTCTTCTGTTCATATTTCAGAACACTTGTTTATCCATTTTTACTTCTCTGGTGCCATTTGCCATCCAATGTAAGAACAGCAATAATTATCCTAAGCTTCATTTATTGCCAAAGAAATTTCTCTTGTCTGTTTCTTTCAGGCTGTTCTGCTACCAACAGCATGCTTCTTAGAACACTGAAGATTGCTTGTGATCAGTTACGTAAGAACTGAAGCTCCCTATGCCGCAAGGCTTCCGAACTGCTGCATGGAACAGGCTAGGGCTTGGGAGACGTCGGCTTTGGGTCCAGTGCTGCTGGAGTCCCCTGGATTCTCTCTCCTTCTTTTGATGTGGGTTGCTCTTTATTTTATTAAAAAACAAACAAAAAACCCTAGGATGCTATGATTTATCTGTTGCAATTATACAGAGATGATACTTCAATGGACATGAAGAGATAGAAGTTATAAAAAAATGATTTCACCTCAAACACACAAAACAGATCTTACAAACTTCCGCAGTATGGGTGAATGAGCAGTCTCTTGTGCATTGCCAGCTGAACAAAGCTGATTTAGAAACCAAGCGCTCCTGTTCTCTTGCACGGTTTCATCTGCTTCCCCTGACAGAATCTTTTCACTTACAAAGCATCTTACGACAGAAACACGTATGAAATCGCTGAAGAGGAACTGTCAGCATAGTTAGTTTCACTGCTAACTAACTAGTGCTACAGGAGTTCCAAAGTAACAAGCAGGCAATACCCCTGTTGTCTTACCCTTGTCCTTTATGTCTTTCCATGCAGCAGAATATGCAAATCTCACAGGAAATAAAGACTAAAGGGAAAGTTACACACGGGAAGCTATGGAAAATGGCTGATGCACTAACAACAAATAAACAAGCCAACCCCTCACACAAACAAGAACGCTTCCCCAACTCTAACCCTACCTAAGTGTCCATGACATGACCAAGATAGAAAAAATCTTCTCACCTACAAATACATTAGATTACACCAAAGGTGCACTGCAAACAACAGAATGGACTGCTCGGCTCCTGCTCAGCCTAACACAGCTATTTCACTGCTGCAGCATGAGTGCACGTATTTGGGACCAGACTACACCAAGACATCTTTCAACTCCAGCAGATCAGCACAGTGAATAACAAAATGAGCAACTGCCTTTGCAGGATTATTGGTTTTTAATCATATCTGCAGTCATATCTTGTATTCCACTCACGAGTCAAGTCAAACATTCATTTAAAAAAAAAAAAAAAAAGTGCATGACAAGACCTAGTTGTCAGAAAACATGTTCTGAATGTCCAACTTCTCAAGCAAAAGAGCAAAAAAAAAAATAACATCAATAATTAAAAATGCTCAAGTAGTACAGGAGCTTAACAGTAAAATGGGCATCAGAAAGAGCTGCAGCTATTTCTTGTACCGTCAGCTTCCAAGTGATCCAGGTACTGCCACTTCTTATCTACCCTGGATGCCTAAAGGGAAGTTAAGCATTTAACTTAACCTCTGTTTCAAGACAATCCTGTAAAACATTGCTTTAGAACTGCCTGCTGATGATACCTGAGCTGCTGTCTGTCCCTTCAGAGCAAGGATGTCCTTTCAGTTGGAGCTGGGACACAATGGCATCAGGGCAGTCCTGGGGAGATCCCCCATGTGCTGCACTTATTCTCTGAACAGACATGACCATTACCTAAAAATTCCAACTAGCTCACACAGTAATATCAGTTTGGGGATTAAAATCAACTCTTCAGAATCTATTTGAGTAACAAGTTGGGGAGCTACTGCTGCTGTAGAAGGATGTTTGTTAAGAGCAAAGCTGAGGTTGTGTTTTAAGATGCTGTGTCAATGATCTGTCTACGCCATGTTTGGAAACAAACTGTTAAAATCTAAAGCGGTTAACCACCCATCCTCATACTTAGCAATCCATCTCTTCACGTGAATGGCATTATCAAAGCTTCTCCCAGTTTCAAGCAGAAATACAAAGATAAAAAGATGTCTTCACTGTGTGACTGTAATACTACAGAAAACATAGAAAGGAGCACAGATTACAAACTCTCTTGAACTAGACAATATATGGTTTTGTTCCCTCCCCTTGGAGTTTGAAAAACTTATTATTTTGCCTTTAGAATGAATGAACTTAAAAATCTGTGTTTACTGATGGCCATTAGATAACACACTCAGAAACCCTGATAGCAGCCTTCCAGTACCTGAAGGGGGCCTACAGGAAAGCTGGGGAGGGGCTTTTTACAAGGATAGATCATGACAGGACAAGGGGTAATGGCTATAAACTGGAAGAGGGTAGATTTAGGCTGGATATAAGGAAGAAATTCTTCACTGTGAGGGTGGTGAGACACTGGAACAGGTTGCCCAGGGAAGTCGTTGATGCTCCCTCCCTGGAAGTATTCAAAGCCAGGCTGGATGGGGCTTTGGGCAACCTGGTCTAGTGGGAGGCGTCCTTGCCCATGGCAGGGGGGGTGGAACAAGATGATCTCTAAGGTCCCTTCCAACCTGAACCATTCTATGATTCTATGATAAAAAAAGTTATGATTAAAAAAACTCCTTGAAGTCCTTTGATAACTACTCAAGAAGTAGACTCCTAAGCCTAGCTACAAAGATGACAGAGCCTTTTCTGTTCTGGTACAACTGGGTGACAGAAAGCATGAGTCTTGTCTCTCTAGAGTATGAGTTTTTTAAACATCCAAACTTTCAAAAGTTTCAATAGTTTAAAATAGCGTCTGAAATCTTTCCAAACTGCTAACTACTAGCACAAACTTCTGTTCTCCTTTGATAACATTAAAACAAATTTGAGTAAAGTCTAGTTTTACTTAAAAATAAGTCACACAAGTACTTTCAGAAAATCTTTCCTGAGCTTCGATTTTTTGAGGTATGCCTTCATATTTCTTTGGGCTCTCCATCAAAAACTTACCAAAAGTAAAGCTATCTTCATCAGTAAAAATACTTGCTCTGATATTTTCACCTGAATCTTTTCCCCACAACTGCATCTAACTGGATCCAAAGTCTTGTCTCAGGAGAACACATCTGATAAGAGTCATAACTAGGGGAGGAGGATCTGTACTAATCCCCTTACACAGTTGAATAAACTGCATTTTCATTGGAAGAAAATAAAATGAAAAAAATAATCAGCAAGTGATTCCATCATCTATTTTATTATTTCAAAAAACTTTCTAATTGTGGTTAAAGAACAGTAAATTCACAATTCTGTAGTGCCTTCATGGAACTAGACACAGACACACACGTATGCACACAACTATCTCCTTTTTGCCATATTCCTAGTGAAAAGTGGTTCTGATCTAAGCACCAACCCGAGTGGTGGCAGGAATTACATCAGACTGAGAAGCAATGAAACAGATCCAACTTCTGACTGTTTAATTTCTCTACTGTTTCTATTCAGAAATGAGATTTAGCTCATTATCTTATTTAGAATGAAGAAAATAATCAGTTTATCCACAAACCACCCAGCAATCGCTGAGGTAGGTGCAGCTTGCTTTGAACTAAGTCTTGAAAATAATGAGCTAAGATACCTCAGGCTGCAGAGCCCGAACAGCACAGTTTGACATTGTCTGCAAAAGCCCACTGAGGGCTCCAACCCACACGCAACGTCAGGTTAAAAATCAAACAGCTGCAAGGATGGGATCATCCTGTTTGCATTAATACAATGGGCTCAGAATTGAAGTGCAGGAGCTGCTTGAAGAGCTCTTCAGCCATCCACAATGCACAGATAATAGCAGCTGTAATAAGAACCACATAACAGCCACTTCAACCATTCAATTTCCATCCACTGCTTCATATGAATCACAGCCGTGGGGAAGCAGATGCACAGAAACTAGCACAGCTTTCATGTAGGAGCAGGAGAACTGTGTATGCAAGCTACGACTCTGATAAAGACACAAAGCCAAAGACTGTAATGGAGGAGCACATCGCTTGCCACATTCTGACCATCTGCATTTCTCCATGCAAATTAATGAAGATGAATTTGGGAGAGCTGCAGATCTTTTGCAGTATGTAACAGCACAGCGTATCTGTATCATTTCCCACTAAGCAGAGCTTTCCTATATCGACAGATAAAAACAAAACAAGTCCAGAATCAATTTAAGTGGCAGACCTGCTAAATGGAGCACACAGAACAGTTACAGAAAAGAAATTCAAGAAATAGCAATATGAGCACTAGAAGAGCACAGTATTCCCTATTACCCCGATTTCACAGTGCCAAATTGGATCTTAAAACTTTGAAAATATGCACAATCCACAAAAATGGGGCAGAAAACTGTACGTTTACTTTTTGTGTTTATCCTCTATATTATAACTGCCCTCATTTGGTTTTATTTGGAAGGGCATTACCACATTAGTGCAGTCCGAGTGTATACCCCAAACCATGAAAGCCGTACCCCTACCCTGGGAGTCACCAGTGATGGGAGAATGCACATTTTCACCTACTTCTGCCAACGCTGTCATTTGTGCTGATAAACATACAGTGGCTGCACCTATTCCACACAGTTAAGACCAGGGGGCAGCAATACTGCCCAACAGAGACCAGAACAGGTTGATTTCTTACAAACCTACAAGCAACTATGGCTTAATTACAGGAAAAAAAAAGCAGTTACAGTTATGGAAGAGTTGCAGAAGTTAGTTAAAGTTATAGAATAAAAAGAAAAAAAAATCAAGTATATTATTTTAAACGCAATCTCACAACCATTCTATTACCTTGCCAGTTTTTGTAAATAATAAACAGCACTACCATGATTTTGAACACAAGGATTTTTTTCTGCTAAGCCAATGCTAAGTCATCTCAGCTCTGTGCAATCAGATTTCCCCCACCGAGTCCATCACAACGCCATGACTAACGCTCTCTCCTTGCATACCAAATGCTTTGCTCACACCAACAATTCAGCAAAACTGAATTCAACAAAATCCATCTCCAGGAGGCACCAGCTCCCCCGGCACCGACAGGCGCTTGTTGAACTACCAGCACCCTCCACACCAGCAACAAATTGCTGTCCATGCAACAGCAGCACAGAAACCTGCCTTGTTGAGATGTCATCACGGCAGCACCTCCATCCAAGCACAGGGAGAGAGAGGAGCTACAGTTTCTTTATTTAAAAGCCCTTTGGAAGACATTCCCTCTTCACTGCTGACCTCGTCCATAAGAGATCACACCGTAACCTCACAGGGGCTGCAGCAGGCTGGCACCCTACAGAAGCCACTCTGCAACTTTCTCCATTTTCACAGCATGAACCAGGACGAGCATTGAAAGGATGCTAAATAACAACCATAAAAACACAACACCGAGGCTTCAAGGTCGAGACGACGAGACAACATGACTACTTGCAGGGTCGTGTTGCTCTCCTTCCACCACCATTCTGTTCTCACATTAATTTCCTCACCCTAAACACATCCCTCCGTCCTCACCTCAATTCAGAAACAAAGTCCCCTTGGCCGGAACTCGGTGCTGCCCTCACCTAACACCCAACATGGGAGACCTAATGCCCAACACCACCCAACCTTCCTCTTCCTCTCCAGCCCCACATCCACACTTTTTCCCTACCACAGCCGCCAGCACTGAGAACTGCGACGTTAATGCTTCGCTCAGAGCTTTGGGCACTCATCTTTACACCACCGGGGCTGGAAAGCTTGCTGGAAGCAGCTCAGCCCTAAGTCCCACCACGGGAACACATCCCTGCGCTGGTCCCACACACACCATACCCCCATCCCCGCGGGATCCCGACGCTCCATCCCACCGCCGATGGGGAGAAGCGCAGCCCGGGGCCGCCGTACCTCCTCCAGCAGCGTGACGGTGTTCCTGCAGTTCTGCAGCCGGGTGGTGAAGCTGGACGTGGTCGGCGAGTTGTAATCCTCCGTGGTCTCGGCGATGAACTCCGAGACGGTGATCTGGTCCGGCATGATCCTACCGCGGAGCCCAGCGCACGGGAAGCCAAGTTTGGGGGAGAAATGGGAGGGGGGAAAAAAAAAGAAAAAGAAAAAGAAAAAAGAAAAAAAAAGAAGCAGAGGGAGATGTTAGGAGGCAGCGCAGCCCCGCAGCATCCGCGCGGCGGAGGCGGAGGTGCAGGGCCGAGGCCGCCCCTGGCCCCG
>WBMW01003417.1:256470-288564 GCA_013396635.1 Penelope pileata | reverse complement strand
GGCCCGGCGGGGAGTTGGAATGGTGGTTCGAATTAGAATGAAAAATTAAAATGGGAATTAGAACCGAAATCAAAATTAAAATTTAAAAGAAAAAACCCTGGGGGAGCGGGGGGGCGCTTTGCGCACAAGGTTGGCAAGTGATGAGTTTCCAAATAGAAATAAAATAAATAGCAAATAAATAAATGATAGGGTTAAATAAATAAACAACTAGCTGCCCCATCGCCTGTGCTTTCGCCACACGTGACATCTGACTTCCGAGGCTGTTGGGTTTTGCAGCTTTTTGGCACTCATGAGCCCTCCTCCTCCTCCCATTGAATGGTACAAAGCACGGAGATACCACGGACGGTGCAGCAGCCCCATGACCCTGCAAGCCACCCCTGCAAGCCATCACTTCTCACCCTCCTGGTACCCAGGTGATTGTTAGGAACTCCTGCCCTGGCTCTGCACCACGCCATGCTGCTCTCCTAGTTTCTGGCTGGCACGAGGCATCCCACCCTTGGGCCTCCCGTGGTGCTGCTCACAGCATGCTCTGGGCTGGAAGGGAGCTTGCAGGTCATCCCCTTCCAACCAATGCCTCATCCTTCCAAAAGCAGCGTTACTTCGTACCTGAAAGTATCCTTTATCTGCTGCTGCATCATGTAACTTTGGGAGCTGACAGACAGCAATAAGGAGGGATTTTTTTTCCTTTTTTTTTTTTTTTTTTTGGAGCTTGTATGTCGGGGCCCATATGTGCTGTTTTAAAGAAGGCTGAGTCTCAGGAGGCTCAAGTAATTACGGTCATCTGCCAGTTCAGCCTGATTTATTGCATCCTACTGTGGGTTTTCCTTCTCTTTGTGTTTGTGATTCTCTCCATGAAAGCCCAGAAATTCAGGACTGGTAAATGCTCTGACATCTGAACTGTTGGAAATGAACAATGTGATATGGATGTGTCCAATTCAAGGGTTTTAATGCTCTGTGTGTCAGCACTTATTCCTATATTACAGCACCCTGTACATGATTTTCTATGTAATTCTAGCAAAACTCTCAGAAATAGTTTGAAATACCAACAAAAAGTTGCAATGCCTGAGTAAGCATTAAGAGAGACCTGCTTTGCGAATACCCATATAAATGGTTTCATCAGCAGTCTGCTCACAGCCCCGACAGCAAAAACATGACCAATGCTCCTGAGACATGGTGCTGCCTGCATGTTGCTGGGTAGGGATGGACAGGGATGGGGATGGATGGAAATACGGATGGATTTAGGGATGGGGGTAGGGATGAAGATGGGGATAGAGATGAATAGGGATAAGGATGGGTATAAGGATGGGAATGGGGATAGGGATGGAGATAGGGATAAGGAAGGGGATGGGGATGGGGATAAGAATGCGGATAGGGATGCATCCTGCCTCGTAGGAGCTGGATTTTGAAGCCGGCCAGCACTGCACACTGGGAGACGCGAGGCAGGGTGGGCAGGAGGAGGAGGATGCTGAGAAAAGAAGCATGTGGGAGTTGCGCTGAAAATATGGAGCAGGAGGAAAAAGGAAGATTGAGAGAGCAAATGGAGGAGGTAGGAAGTAAATCAATTGAGGATCGTGTTCTTAAGTGCAGTGGAGGAGGAAGAGAGAGCAAGGAGATGAAAATGGTTGATGATATGAAGAATGTGGACAGATTGCAGTGGGGATGGGTTCTTTAATACTATTTAGAGAAAATTTGAACTGTAGAGTCAAAGAATATGATCAACACTGGAGAGGAGGAGGCAGGTGGGGAAACTGGAGTGGCCAAGAGTGACAAAGTGAAGGCATGGCTCTGCAACAGCTGCTGAGCTGATGTTTCCCATCAGGCAAAAAAAGTCTTCTAAAATGAGATATCAAGTATGTAGAAAGTATATGAATGCAGGAAATAAAAGACAACAGAACAGGGCCTAGAGATAAAAAAGGAAGATCAGATGCTACCGATCATAATTGCCTGTTAGCATGGTTTTTTTTGACAGTTCTTAAATTGTTCACTTTATTAAAGAGAACGTGGTGCTCAGTTCAGCTGCTTTGAAGCAGCATTTGATCTTTCCCTGTACAAATGCTCCTACAGAAAATAGCCCTATGGGCTTGACCTCTTTAGGCTTAGATTATCACCATTCAAACTCCCTGGAAGCAGGATTACCTAATTAATATCATGATGATAATTTTAAAAAATGATGCAACTTGCCTATAAAAATTGGCTTGCATTTTAACTAGTCAAATTATATAACTGTTTCAGCTAGCATAGCAGATTTCAGATTTAACCACGTTTCCTGTTTTGAATGCGATCAGCATTTGAGATTCATTTCTAAATGTGTAAGATGCACCTCTCTATAAATTGTCACTAACTGAAATCACTGTTTCACTTCACAGATGTCAAAGAATAATCAGCAGGGTGTGAAAGTTACATTTCACGGCGTCTGCTCTCAGGATGCCTGTGCTTGGGCTCAGGAGGAGGCAGCCTCTCCTCACGCTTTTCTCCCATTTCCAGTGGGAAAGGCATCACCATGTCCATCCTCAAATAGGCTGGCATGGGGGAGAAGGGTGCAGGCAGCCCTGGGAAGGCAGTGCATCTCAGTCAAGGAAGTTGTTCGGTTTTACCGTCCTACCCAGTGATTCAGTCTGCAAACCCATTTGATTCCCTTGGCCTTCCTTACTGTGATTGCCAACAGGAGAGTTAATTACAGCTGTAAGTGCACCTCAGCAAGTTGGTAACATTCCTGCAGCATTTGTGATTCCGTGCTCAGGGAGAGGCTGAGCAACATAGCAACAGCAGAAATTACTAACACAGGTGTTTTGCAATCAGCTGAGTAGCAACCGTGGCATTTTTCGTTTCATAGTACTCCAGTCATCTCATATTTAGATTGAGATCAACAGTTCATTCACAAGAGCCAAGCAGGAGTCATCAGGTGATGATGACTGTTGTCATCATTGCAAACTTCTGAACACCACAGATCTGGGCCAGGGGTGAGCAGCCACACTACACTTGCACGGCTCCTTGTGGCTTTAGCCTCTTTAACTGCTCAAATCGTGCAGTGTTGCCGGAGGGAACTGAAGGATTATGTTTCCACTGGAGATAAGGAGACAGACAGGGGAGGCTGTGGCCCTGCTGACCGACAGCAGGCCCGCCCCACAGGCTCTGATCCCACAGAGAGCAGCCCCAGCCCCGCCCCAAGGCCTCAGCCACCTGCTGCAGGCCGCACAGGCTCACGGACACCTCAGGTGTGGCTGCCTCTTGATTTTGGGAACCAAGCTTGACCCTGCCCCTAGCTGGGCACCAAAATGCAACCAGACGTACTCAGGCAAGCTGCTGCCTTGGGGCTGAGGAGGGAGCTGTGAGCTGGAGAAGGAACTCGCTGCTACGTGGGTGGCTCTCCTTCGTCAGTATGGACATTGTCATGCCAGGACCTCCCATGTTAATTTTTTTTTTTTTTTTTTTTTTTTCCAAAGAGTTGATGCCACTTTGCATCTACACTCATTTCTTTACTTCCTTGTTTCCCATCTGGGCTATTAGTATGGAGAAAACTGGTGTAAATCAGGCATTAATGTTTAATGAAAGCATCAAACCATGGCAGTGTATATGTCTTTGTTAGTAAACTACTTAGTCGTTACGCTCCTTAGCATCTTCATGAGCACGGAGAACATCAGAATAGCAACAGAAGCAGTGGAGTGCTAAAAACCATCAGGAAAATATCCTTAGGCTATACTATTATACTACACTGATATCATGGACAAATTTGTGGTTTGGTGTTATATAAATGCATTTCAGCTAGACAGAGCAGTCAGCATCACTTCCCATCTGCTTTGTTACCCCAACCCGCTGCATGGGAGCACTCTGGGGCACAAGGCAGCCACAGTGTTTGATCCCCCAAGTGAATGCATTTGTTCAGTTGGATCGAGCTTCCCTGAGAAAACACATATATGCCAATTGTTGTTGTTACATTTCTGTAAGCTTACTTCCAGATGACTTCTGGCAAAGTTAATGGGAAATGCACATTTAGATTTATGGCCGTAAGTGTTAGAACATCCGCAAATATTTCTGATTCAACTCTTCTTTGAGTGTTGAGTTTAGAAGATGAAAGGAGCTTCAAATTAGCAAGAATCATAACGGAGTGAGTTTGGCTGCTCATTTTGAAATATCTCCTGCGCTAAAAGTCAGGAAACCTTTTTTGTTAATGGAGCTCCCATAGTTTTGTTACGTTAAACAAAACCACCCCATTTAGGTAAGAACATGTAGCACCACTCCTTCGTACTGCAGCTGGAACCATTCAGACAGGAGGGGATTCACCCCCAGGAGCAGTGTCCTCTCAGGACAGTCCCATCAGCTCGCTGAACCTTGTATGGAGTGTAACTACTACATATTCTAACCTGCAGCATGTTCGCACTTTTAATATCACATAAGTGCATGATGTACTCACAGGAAAAGGCAAAGTCTATTTTAAACAGCAAAGCCTACATCACACATTGTGACTGGTGCTAATTTGCTAGAAGGGAACTTGCATGGTAAACTGCAAAATGGTTTCGCTTGAGAAAGAAGGCTGTTGGCTTTGACATTTGCAAAAAAAATTTTTTTTAAATGATTGTGTTATTAGGACAGAACATTGAAGTAACTTTCCAGTGAAGGAAAACCAGTCATATCTAAATAATTTCTGTGCACGCAGAAATCCAATATCCCGATCCAGCAAACGTGCTGGTTGCAATTCTATATTTTTAAGCTACAGTATCTAGCAATGTGGCTCATGAAGTAGTTGGGCTGCATCAACAATTTCTGTTGCTGCTGTGACTGTTTTGAATACAAGAATCAGCTGATTTCAATTTTAATACTGGCATTTCAAAGCATTTTTCTTCATTTGGTATTTAAAATTAGATAAGAAAACATAAGCAACTGTCTTAGAAACTACAGTATTCATTTACTACCCCTTTAGCACTAGCAACAGAGGCTTAAACAAAAGGTTCTTTTTGCATTCTTTTAATATTAATATGATAGCAAAAAGAGAATCCTTTGTGTTCTCATTATAAATGACATTTTGGTAACATTTGCTTTTTTAACACTATATGTACCAAATGAAAAACCAGAACATCAGAAACATGCAAGTGAATGATATATTTTGAATGTGCAAGGAGCTTAGCTGGACGATAGGTAAGCCCAAACAGTCATCTCACAGCTGAAAACTGCAACACTGAAAACAGAGCAGAGCATTGAGTTACATAAGATTAAGCTGACTAATTTGCTGATTCAGTTTTGCCTTTGTTATTTTGGTTTTGTCCTGCAAGATCAAGAGCCATGCAGACAAACACATAAGGGCATTCCAGGCTCACAAAAACAACAGCAAACGTGGCCCTGGAACCTCTGCATCCTCCAAAGAGAAAAACAGCAAAACATCAGCCAGCAGTGAGGGGCAGCAGGCTGGTAACAGGAGGCATGCTCACTTTTTCTTGCAGATGTGATGAATTTGCTATTTTTATTGCATGCAGGATCTTTTGTTGTTAGAGATGCCCTTTTAAGAAACCTTGCTGTAGCTGATCAGAAGCATAATACTGTGTGTGTCAGGAGAGATCGGATTCAAATACAGCCCTTTAAACATCTACAAAATATTAAAAAAAAATCAGCAGTATGTTCAAAGAGATTAAACTCTTGGGAACATTAGAGAAGCCTCTGGCAAATGTAACCCTTGCCTGTGGTGCAAGTGCAAGGCTGCTGCTTTCTGCTGGCCCCACAGAACTGCTGGCCCAGCAGGACCCACCAGTGCCATGCGTGGTTGTCCTGACTGAGTGCTTGCAGGGTCGTTGGGAAGGTCACAGCAGAATATTTGCAGAAAACCAAAAGAGTTAAATGTTGGCTAGCATGAGAGCAGGGCTTGCAAAGTGCAAGACAAAGCCAACATAGCATGAAGGAGCACTCTGATTAAACCAAGAGAAATAAGAGTCCTTATAAAGCAGGAATCAGTAGTAGCTGAATACTTTTTTCTTTTTTTTTTGATGTATGAAATGGCAATGACTAAGATCAGTGACTGATACTGCAAAAATGAACATGTTGCAGGGCAGCTGGCATAGCAGGCTCTCCAAAACAAAAAGAGAACGAAATAAAGCCTCAACCCGCACTGCAAACATTTCAATATTTTCTCTTTCCCTCTGGAAATGATATGGCTGTGTCATTATCCAGACACATTCCTGGTTCTACCTAAGCTGCTGGATGCATGCTGATAGCAGCATGCATCTTGCCTGCAGTGAAACTGGAGGTTCAGGCCAGAATGAACCAGGGAAGCAGTTTGAGAACTAAATAAAGGTTTTGTGGGCCTGGAGTCTTGTCTTTGAGCTGCCATTCACAGCTGTGACGTGGCATTTTATTGCTATGTGCATCGTTTCTCTATCTGTGGAATGCAGACAATTACATTTATTTTTCTGGGTGAAAGCACGCTGCCTCTCCAGCTGAGTAGTTCTATAGCAGGACAAAGTGTTTTTATTATACATTTTATTGTATGATTTTTAAAAGACATCTGAAGGATGAGAAGGGCTCTCAGGCCAAACAATTTCATCAGCATTTTATTGGATAGACAAAAGGGATTGGCAAGCAAATAAAAGGACTTCTTTCTGCTAGTTGTTCAGGATATGAAAATATGAAGGAAAGAGACCCAGTACGTTGGGTTTTTTCCACATCTCTATGATGAATTTATCAGCCCATGAGCAGTATCTAGTGGAAGAAGTGGGACTGAGACCCTGCCACACCAATCAGATATACAGAAGTAATGTGTGCCTTTACACAAGCTTT
Source organism: Penelope pileata (assembly GCA_013396635.1). Taxonomy (NCBI): domain Eukaryota; kingdom Metazoa; phylum Chordata; class Aves; order Galliformes; family Cracidae; genus Penelope; species Penelope pileata. Next base: position 281,802 of record WBMW01003417.1, on the reverse strand, counting down.
TCTAAGATGCAATCTTATAAATGTGCACACATATGCACCTACTGAGCCAAGATTCAAAAGATGCTTATCCTGTTGAGTGAACATAGTTCATTTCTTAGTTTTCTAGAGAGCATCTTATTGGAGAAATGTTGGAAATAAATATGCAGATGTTGGATAAGAAAGGTCCTTGCAACCACTGAAGTTACTAGCACACCTGCATTTCCTTTATGAAGAGCTTGTTTTCAAGGATTCATCACTTAGCCAGACTCTAGACTTGAACTTAACATAGGAAACTTCCAACTGGGAAGCAATGACTTTTTATTTTATTTTAAGAAGATCAGTTTGTTTCACAATACGTAAGACCTGAAATACTTTGAGGCATATCTACTTTAGTGCTCAAAAGCTTGTCCTGAAGCCAATATGTCTCCATTTTAAAATTAATGTCTTGTTTGTCTTTTAAAGCAGACATTTGAATGTCATAGTTGTGGGGTTCTCTTAAAACTCAGGACAGCAGACGAGTGTCTGGAAGCTTTTGGAAACTGGTTTTGCCACATAGACCTAGTCCCACCAGGTCAGTGTTTACATGATCCTAAATGAAAAAAAGTGTGTCAGAATTTCAGTCTAGAATTCCATCACAGCACCTCCTCTCTCTGGCTAGTCATTTGCTTCTATTTTTACCCATTTTGAGCCACTGAAAATAAACTTGCTGCTTTCTAAGTTAACTGGCTTTCCATTGACTACAGTAGAAGGTGATCATCTGCCCATCCATCCCACTCCTAATGAATTTTTAATGCATCGCCAGTGCCAGAAAAGTCAACAGAAGAGAAATAAAGCTGTCAAAATTCTTCAGTTACTACAAGTTTTGTGGGAAGATAAAAATGAACAGAGGAAAAAGATGTTTATTACCTCCATGGACAGAAAGACTGCCCTCATTTTGCTCTGTGTCAAGAGAATGAGTGTAGGAGGAAACTGCTGTAAATGTCAGATTGGTGGGAAAAGTTTCACTGATGGTTTGCACCTTCTCAGGAGCTTCAAGACAAATTCTCAGAAAGTCAGATTTCATTCATTTCAGCAATCTTAAAACTACTTATTTACTTGTTGGTGGTTGTGCTTTGTTTTACTCCTCCAAGAAAATACAGGAGAAATAGGACATATAAACCTAAGTTCTGTTGCAAAATCAAGTGGAAATATCCAGCTTAATAGCTTCATGCTTTTCAAAAGATGATTGTTTGACTTCTGGACTCTTGCTTATTTAGGTATCATGAGCTTAAAAAGGAAAAATATGCTTAGCCATGTGACAAAGCAAATACACAAAAGGAAGATTTATTCGATTTTCAGGAGATGAGCAGCAGTGATTCACCCCCTTTGGAGTGAATCCCCATTGGCTGGAGTGCAGGATGGTCAGCCCTTTCCCCGGGGAAGAAGAGGAGATGAAAGACCCATGCTGCTGGGTAGAGACCTGTGCCAGGATTGCTCCATCCAGAGCACCAGGTACAAAGCAAACCAATGCCTCTGCTGCAAATGTTGTTGTAGGCGGTTCAAGTCAGGCAATCCAAATGTCATTCTAGTGGCTCAATAAAATACAGTAAAAACTTTAAAACAAGAGCACTCACCATCCAGAGACTGAATAAACAAAAGCATATTTAGACAACTGTGTGCTATTCAGTGTTTTGCATCACAAGAAGAAGAGAGTCTCTCCTCTTTCAAGCCCCTGCACAAATCTTGCCATAGATTTTTTGGGCTGATCTCAGACATGTGTTGTTTGCAAAGTTAAAACAACATCAGTTACCAGATCTGGATGACTTGAAAGGACTTACAGAGTGTCCTTTTTATACCCTGCCCTCCCCATCCAACTTTGAAATCTATGAAAGCAAAGCAAAGCAAGATACATAATAAATATTATTATTTGCTCCAGTATGTGCATGGGTAGTCAATGTTTTTGTAAGGATTTACTGATTTATTGGATTTTTTGATCCTCAGAAGGATCAATAGGTTAAATGTTTTCTGATAAGCACCTTCTGTGGTAATGTCTAAAGTAGCATTTAACACGGGGGGGGGGAGAGGGGAGGGGAGCATCGACAGGTACTGCAATTAAAAACTATTTCTTTGGGACTTATTTTTCACATATTTTTTTCCACTTTTTACACTTTAAAGCTCTTATTCATGCATATGTCTTTCATCTTTCTTACCGATTCCATAATGAATCTCTTGAAGAAAAACTTGAAAGCCTGGAAGCTGAAGATCTCATGTCTCATCTGTCACAACCAGAAAACTACCTAGATGAGGAGAAAAGATAGTACAAGTAAATAAAATCGGCCAAAGCTCTGAACTGACAAGGTCACTTATTCACAGTCATTTTGAAACAATGTTTATTAATTAATTCTTCAGGGATGGCACTTTATCATAGGCTATTTGGTTACTGCATTTGATATTGTGAGTTTCATTAAACAGACCCATTATAAATCTGCTGAGAATAACGCCTTGCTAAAAACTGCTATGTGAGAGCTTTGTTTAGCTGACTAGGAAAACTCACTTTGTGTAACTAAACGTGGCAAGCACTCGCTTGGCTGCTTTGTGTGCAGAGTGGGAGCGAAGCCTGTCCGGCTCCTCTGACACTTCTCACTAGAAGAGCCTGCTTTCAGCTATAACTTCAGTTTAACCATTCAGGCTGAAAATTTCCGTGTCAGGTGCATGCATCAAACTGATTCTTTTTTTGGAAGATAAAGATATGATTTGAAGGACAAAGAGTTTGGGTAGAAAAAGTAGCCTGACAGGGAGAAATCCTGCATGTAGAAGAGAGGAGGAAGAGAGATCATAGAATCACAGAATCATAGGGATTGGAAGGGACCTCTGGAGATCATACAGCTCAACCCCCCTGCTAAAGCAGGTTCCCTAGAGTAGGTTGCACAGGAAAGTCTCCAGGCAGCTTCTGAATATCTCCAAAAAAGGAGACTCCACAACCTCTCTGGGCAGCCTGTTCCAGTGCTCTGTCACCCTCAAAGTAAAGAAGATTTTCCTCATGTTCATATGGAACTTAGTTTGTTCCAGTTTATGCCTGTTGCCCCTTGTTCTGTCACTGGGCACCACCAAAAACAACGTGGCCCCATCCACTTGACTTCTGCCCTCCAGATATTTGTAAGTGTTGATAAGATCTCTCAGTTTTCTCCAGGATGAACAGCCCCAGGTCTCTCAGCCTTTCCTCATAAGGGAGATGCTCCAGCCCCCTCATCATTTTGTGGTCCTCCACGGGACTCTTTCCAGCAGTTTCTTGTCTTTCTTGAACTGGGGAGCCCAGAACAGGGCACAGTACACCAGATGTGGCCTCACCAGGGTGGAGTAGAGAGGGAAGATTTCCTCCCTCGACCTGCTGGCAATGCTCTTTTTAATGAACCCCAGGACCCTGTTGGCCTTCTTGGCCACCAGGGCACACCGCTGGCTCATGGCCAACCTGCTGTCCACCAGGACACCCAGGTCCTTCTCTGCAGAGCTCATTTCCAGAAGCTCATTCCCCAATCTGTACTGATACATGTGATTATTCCTCCCCAGCTGCAAGACTCTACACTTACACTTGTTGAACCTTATCAGGTTTGTCTCCACCCAACTCTCCAGCCTGTCGGGGTCTTGCTGAATGGCAGCGCAGCTTTCCGGTGTGAGTCACTCCTCACAACTTTGTATCTTTGTAACTTTGTATCTTCTCAACTTTGCTGTGTAAGCAAACTTGCTGAGAGTGTGCTCAATCTCTTCATCCAGGTCTTCAGTGAAGATGCTGAACAAGACTGGACCCGGTATCAGCCCCCAGGGAACACTGCTCCAGCTAGACTCTGTGCTGCTGATCACAACCCTCCGAGCAATGCTGGTCAGCCACTTCCCAATCCACCACACTGTCCATTCATCTATCCCACATTTCCTAAGCTTCCCCACCAGGATGTTATGGCAACAGTGTGAAAAGCCTTGCTGAAGTCAAGGTAGACATCTACTGCTCTTCCCTCATCTACCCAGCTGATCATGACATCGCAGAAGGCTACCAGATTGATCAAGTATGATTTCCCCTTGTTGAATCCATGTTGACTACTTCTAATAACCTTCTTTTCTTCCACAAGAAGGCTGTACCAGAACATGGACAAATCTTTTCATCAAACTTTTGTCCCACCACTATGTTTCATACTATTGCCAGTTCAAGGCTGTGGGGAAAGTGATAGAGATGCTACAGAGCCTCTGGAGGAGATGGACAGGACTAAGACACTGAGAGCCACTAGGCCAAACTTTGCAAGGCCTTCACCAGAGCAGGAAGCACAGACCCCATGTCCACTCCACCATTCGCATCTGAGCACTCCACTTATTTCCTACATCAGTTTTTGTTCTCCTCGCTGGAAGAGAAGTCTTCTTATTGCTGCCAACCTATTTCATAGAATCATAGCATCATGGAATGGTTCAGATTGGAAGGGACCTGAGAGATCATCTTGTTCCAACCCCCCTGCCATGGGCAAGGACACCTCCCACTAGACCAGGTTGCCCAAAGCCCCATCCAGCCTGGCTTTGAATACTTCCAGGGTGGCGGCATCCACAACTTCTCTGGGCAACCTGTTCCAGTGTCTCACCACCCTCACAGGGAAGAATTTCCTCCTTATATCTAGTCTAAATCTACCCTCTTTCAGTTTATAACCATTACCCCTTGTTCTGTCACTACCTGTCCTTGTAAAAAGTCCCTCCCCAGCTTTAGTGCAGGCCCCTTCAGGTACTGGAAGGCTGCTATCAGGTCCCCCCGCAGCCTTCTCTTCTCCAGGCTGAAGAGTCCTAACTCTCTCAGCCTGTCCTCGTAGGGGAGGTGCTCCAGCCCTCTGATCATCCTCGTGTCCCTCCTCTGGACCCGCTCCAACAGCTCCACATCTTTCTTGTGTTGGGGGCCCCAGAACTGGACACAATACTCCAGGTGAGGTCTCACAAGAGCAGGGTAGAGGGGCAGAATCACCTCCCTCGACCTGCTGGCCACGCTTCTAATGATGCAGCCCAGGATCTGGTTGGCCTTCTGGGCTACAAGTGCACACTGCCGGCTCATGTTGAGTTTCTCATCAACAGACACCCCCAAATTCTTCTCCTCAGGCTGCTGTTCTTCCCTAGAGGCTACTGTGGTTTGTTTATGGGTTTTGTCCTGTTTGTTTTGTGTTTCCAAATTTGCCATGTGGGTCTGGAGGTCTGCCAATCCTTAACATTAAAAATAAAGTAGGATAATCCCAGTATCCAAAACATATGGGATTCAATTAAAAATTGCGACACACAAGTTTTTGGATGGGTTGTTACTATCTTTCTTTTCCCTTCTGTTTCTGAGACTTTATGATACTTCCAAATGATGTGGTTAAAATCTGTTTCACCATTAGGAGGACTAGGCAACTCCTCAACTAAACAGATTTCAGATTTTTACATGCATACATAAAGGACCTGAGATTCTACTACATATGCCACCAGCTTGGTAGCATAGGTGAAGAAATAGTTCTATCCATAAGGCTGAGATGTGCTTTAGAGGAGGAGATGTGTTCTTTGATGTGAAGACAAAAATGTAAGGTATCTAACTTATACCCAGAATATGGTATAAGCTATCTACCTTATACCAAAGAGAAGTATCTGCCTTACAGCCAGAATATTATGCTTGAATATTTCATTATATGTAGGAAAAAGGTATTAGAAGAAAACCTGGGTGTTGCACTGTTTTTCACAGGCTGGACAAGTCCTCTCCAGCAGATACCAGATGGTGGTACAGAGTACCACAATCTTACAACAGTATCACAGCCACTGGCAAGCTTGGATCTGGCTCGACCCATGATGACATGTCTGTTTGTTGTTTAACATTGCAGCACATCTGTTCCTTTCAATAATATTATCCATCTCCTTAGGCAAAACAGTCACCTTCATGATTGCAAGTTCATGCTATTCAAATCAAAACAGTGTTAAATTAAAAAGAAAAAAAATATAACGGCTCATTGCTTTTTAAGTGAAATGCTGACCTAGGTACACAGGTAACTATGATTTACATTACATTATGTTTTGAATTTATGGTAATTTGTATTTCATCAATTTTTCATAAGTCCAAGAAGTCACAGAATTTCCTTACTTCTGCTATAATAAACTACTGAAGATTATTTAATTATCTGTGTGCTATAGGCAGTGTTACAACATTTGTGATTAGATCTCAATGGCTCAGGGTGATTATATTCCCTTTCTAGGTCTCCTACTCATTTCTGTGCCTCTCAGTACTACATTAATCAGCAAAAAGTGAAATATGGAAAATATCCAGAAAAATATTTTTAAAGAAATCAAGTTGGTTGAAGTTATCAGGAGTGACTGATGAGAAACAGCAACAAGAATGAAACGTGAGTTTGCCAGAGAGAAAAGAGTTGGCCTAGTGATGAAGGTGCTCATTCAGGTTCAACTCCCTGTCTCTGTGACCTTGGACTAGTTATTAGAACTGCATTCAGAGGGCAAATTCATCAGGCCCTGCACCCATGAGTATGTTTCATCAGGAAATGTTTTTTTCAAGGCTAAGTACAGCTTTTATCAACTCTTAGCCCAAGGGCAATGGTAGAATTTGGGCTGTACCAAGACAACTTCTTGCCTCTCTGCCTCTCCCCTGAAGAAAGCCAGCACTTCTCAACCATTCTTGTCAATGTGAAGGTTACATTGACAGATTTATGTAAAATCCTCGTATATGACAGTGTGTGAGTGGGAGCAGGGAGTGAATAGGAAATGTAAGAACCTGGAATGGATGGAGAACAATGAAAACCTGGAGCAATACAGTTGATTTTTGCCTAAGGACACCTACACTCGAAAAGAGAAAGACTAGTTGGGGTTTAAGTAAGAGAAAGTGGCCCAGTGAAGTACAAGATGACATTAAAGTCACATGGAAGCTGGGTGTCAGCTAAGATGTGTTAATACAATAGAAAATTCTATTAGTCTTCACATGATGAAAGTGCTTATTTTTTGCCTATGAATACATACAATCATATTGAATTAATTGGTGCAATCTAAGTGCTTGAGTAATCCTAGCTCTTAACTAACATGTATAATGACTTGAATCTCCACACTTTTAAGCTTTTAGAACTGGTAAAAGAGCATGAAAAGGCAATCAATTCTCAGAGTAGAATATAAAAATTGCCAAATATATTGAATAATAGGCATGAACAAAATCTTATGTAGGTATTTTTCAGAGGAGAAGAAAAGATCAGGAAATACTTTTGCAGTCTTTAATTACCTGCATTTGATATTGCCTTAACTTTCATGCATAAGTCATTTAATGACCTGTTTTGGTTTGCTTTTTGTTTTGGAGGATTTATTTTTGCTTTCGTAGTAGAATACACAGTCAGAACAACCCAGATAAAATATATAAGTATATATTTTGCATGCCTAATGAATATTTTAGGAGAAATATTAACCAGCCAGTTTTCATGAATGTTTGAACTGCTGTTAACCTAACAAGAAATACTCAAACAAGCAAAAGTTAATATTGTTTCTACAGTCACTGATGTAGCAATAATAGTAGTTGTACTCCACCATGCTGAAAATCAACTCCCTTTATGTCCAAACAATAGCATGAATCACAGAATTGTGACCTTGATATACAAATGTGATCATGTAGTAATTATAGCTCTTGTGCTTTCTGTGTAAACAGACTACTTCAACTGGAAATGCTGTAGGGTACTGCTTCATTCTGCAATTTTCAGCTAATGACTGAGCAGACAGCTTTTCTATCCAAAGAAGTTTTAAAAGAATGCAGGTAGAAAAAATCTTATTTCCTGCAAATGAAAAAATTAAGCTGGCTACTTGAACTACAGGGAATCAATTTATTGCTTTATCCAACTCTGTTGAAAATCTTCTCTTACAAATACAAAGGTTATCTGTCTTCAAAATTACACTTAGCAAAGGCTATTGAAGCTATTTTAATGTCCAAAATATAGAGTTAAATTACTCAATCCATGTAATAACTGACATGTTCTTGCATAAACTGTGAGATTAAAGAAAATATCTTTCATTTTATGCCAAAATCTGCTGAAGGTTTGTTTTGTTTTTGTCTGTGTTGGTATCATCCAAACAGGATGTAAGAAACATACGTTCTTTGGTTTCGCTTTAATCCATGATTTGGATAACACTATTAGTATGTGCTCTCATGTCCGTCAGTGAAGGAAATCGGAGGATATTTGTCTGGACATGTCAACTTAGACTTTTTTAATGTATCCTAAGCAATGAAAACCCCATCCTGACCTCTTAGCTGTATTTTCAGTGCTTTCATAAAAGTACACCACCAAAGCACTAGCGTTCTTATGGACATGAGCTGAATTGTGAAATAAGTAATAATAGGAAAGCCATCATTGAATTGCTCTAACCAAGGCTGTGCTTATATTTCTTTGTTAAATAGTCTGTTTTACTTTGGATATCCACCCACAGCCATCCTTACAAGAGGACTTGAACAGGATTTTAGGAATTGCTGTAATTAATCTCTGTGAAGCCAAGGGCAAAATGAGTTATGTGGTCACTGCCTGGTCTGACTGCTCAAGGCGAGGAACGCAGCACTCAGCAAAAACTGCAGAAGCTGTTGATGACCCAGGCTGGGTTTCTTCTCACAGCATCTACAACTCGTCTTTCAGTTTCGTTTCACCTTGTGCACTGGCACCTGCCTTATTTCATGAGCAGATCATTGCAGACGGCCACTTGCTCTGGTTGGGGTTCACAGTTGTCCCCATACAATCTCCACTCATCTTACCACCAGGAAAAAAAAAATCTGTTTTCTTTACAAGTCATGGAACACAATGTGTAATAGCTTAGAGCCCTGAAGAGCTGACTGACATTCTCTTTGAGCCTGTATTTATATTAGTTTCTGAGAACTGTCAATTGCTCAGTTTGTAATCTATTAGATAATTACACTGATGTCTTTAGATAACTCTAGTTTCTTAATCAAAATGCTGTTTGGTGCCAAAAGCTCTACTAATGTTCGTACTTACTACATCAATAATATTGATTTATTTCAAGAAAATGTAAACTCTCTAAAAATATCAAGATAGCATTCTTGAAATAAAATAAATTTCCTTTAATTCCATCCCTATTGCCATGAATTACACTACTTTTCTCTACGTCTTTATGAATAGTGTGTGGAATTAGCCATTCCAGTGTTTTACACTGAATTGATGTCAGGTTGAGAGGATTATTAATCCTCAGGTCACTCTTTTGAGCTTTTAAATATACTGACTGAGTAAGAGCTTTCTTCCATTCATCTGGAGATACCCATGTGCTTGAATATGTATTGAAAATATTGAAAATTAACTTCTAAAACTGAAGTAGCTTCTTGGACAGCATTCTTTGAAAAAACAGCTGATTAAAAATAATCTGGTTTTACGAGATGGCATTGCTGTTAGAATGGAAATTCCTTCTCCATATTCATTCAATAATAAAATCATCCTGTGATTGTGAAATGGCCATTATATGATATCTGGACTGTACAAAGGGCTATAGAATAGTTGCACCATCTAAACCTAAATCTGGTTTAGGAGTTCACGCTGCAAAAGACAATAATTCTAAGGCTCAGCAGTTTTGTAATACATCACCGCTGTATGATGCTGTAATACATTGCTGTACGTGATCACAGGGTTTAAGTGTATTTGTTTGGTAAATTTTCTACAATCTCATTCAAAGGTGAATTTTCTTTAGAAAAATATATGACATAGAGATTTGTGTAAGTATTTAGACTGAAGGACTCTCTGGTCCTGCCCGTCTTTTGTTATTTGTCTAAAAGCTTCAGGATAATCGTGTTATGACTTAAATCTCCTTGAGTTCACTTATGAGTAACCTTTTTATCACTTCCTACGATATCCATCAGCTGTTTCTTGGGCTCAGGGAAGAATTTCTATTTTGTGGAGGTAGCAGCTAATCCAAATGTCTGCTTCCCAGTTTCAGACCTCTAGAGAGCTTTCACTGATCCTGTCAAGGATATTTTCTTATATTTGATGACAAGGCTGCCATCCATAGTCCAAGATTTTGGGTTACTTCTGAAGCCTGTGAGAAGCTCATGGCATGAGTGTGTTTCCCACCTGCTCTGCAAGGTTTGTAGCTGTTTAATGATCAACTTTTTAAAGAGTTTGCAGCAAATAATCCTGTACAGAGTATATGGATAATAGATTAATAATGTAATCTGAATGTTACATCGAAGTCGTCACTGTCCCCACCCATTCTCAATAGTCACCGATGGTGGGTTGAATTCAACGTTAGCAGTTTGCTGAATTTATCTATAGAGTGGACATATCATACGAATCAGAAGCAACTAAACCTGTTGCAGCTGTATTAAAAATCAACTTGTCTGCATGAAAAATCTGGTGCAACTCTCCACATCCTCCCTACAGTGTCTTTTCTGCTCTGTGGTGGGAACTCCCAAGCAGAGATTCTTGCTGCCATTGATTATTCAGGTACTCATCAGGTCTGGCATTGTCTGAACACCCCACAAAACTTAATATATTTCCTCCTGAAAAGATCATTGCTAATTCTCCTCCAGAGATGAGTCCCACACAGACGGTCTGTGTCTGAAGCAGGAACCAGACCCCAGTGTGCTCAGCTCAGTCTCAAGCACAAAGCCAGGTTTTGAGCAGAAAGATGACTCCTTCAGACTGCTGGGTGGTTCCTGCCTTCTCCTTTGGCGTGTGCCAAGCAATACCACTCTCCACTTAGGGACCCTGCAACAATGTCATGTCCTTTAGCTGACAGTGTGCTGCTCGTCATTCTGTCCTTCAGCCAAGGGCAGTCAAGGGTAGGATTATTAAAGCATTTCCATGGAATATCCAAAAATAAAAGGAACATAGAAACCTCAGTAAAAGAACACAAAGATGTTCCTAAATATCCTCTACTTTTGTTCCTCATGTCTACATCTACCACTATATTGAGTCATGCCCAGATCCATGAGCTCTTTGAAATCATATGTGCTACTTACATAGAGAAATGAGATAATCTCAAACTAAGTGAACAGTGTTTAAAACTTGATCTAGACTCAGTCCATGTAAATGAAGTTCTTTACATCTACTTTAGTGAGCTTTGACTCAACTTTTAGACTTCAGGAGTAGGATGTACCTGACAAAGGTACAAACCTATACCAAGAGTATAGCCCTTTCTTTGGGCTGTTCACTCCAGGCTCCCTTCACGGTTACTGATCATACAGTCCATGCAGTCAACTGAAACAGCTCACCTCACCCTACAAGAGTAGATGTTTAAAATATAGATACTAAAGGAGATACCTACAAAGGTTGGATGAATCACAGCCTAAACTGTCTCTTTCATTCTACTGACTAAAAGAGAGTGAAGAGCTGAGCCCTGAAGGTGCTGTGGTGCCCAGGTGCACTGCGGCAGGGTTCTCTTATTTCTGCCCAAGCCATACTGTGAGCACATACAGGACTGTAGCCCTCATCATAAGTTCAAGAGTAGATGCCAGAACAAAGAAAAGAAAATTTAAAAACTAAGCTTTTGATGGAAACCCTCAGGAAATATTATCTATTAGGTATACTGCTGCAAATGTTGCTATACCAGCCACTGGCAAACTGATGAGAACTTTTAATGATTTCAGATTTTTTTGTCTAGAAGAAATTACACAAATAAAGTACAATAAAATTATATGCTGTAATATGAGTTTAGATAGTTTTACTGAGAGAGGAATGGTGCAGCTGAAAAATAAGCCTCCTTTTTTGAGTTTCATTTGCATTGGTGTCCTTTTTCAGCTCACACGATGTTTGGTGCTTGGACTGTTTTTTAGTGACGGCATGAATTTGTGCTGAAACAGAAGCAATCGATTCACACAGCTTTCAGGAAGATGGGAAAGCATCAAGGCTCATTCTCTCCAGGCCCTGACCATACTTAAAAATACTGAATAACTCACGCGTTACCTTTCTGAGTCTCTCCTAGTACTTAATAAATCACTTCACAAATAAATAAATTTGTCCAATGTATTAATTAGTTAAATGGCCTAATGCATTGCTACTATGTCAGCAGTGACAGTGAGATGACTGTTTTGTACACACTCTGATGCGGTACACACCTTTCACGTTGCAGAAAGTTGAGATGTGCATACATGGTGGGAAACCTGAGGTTTCTTCTGCTCTTCTGCAGCTGTAGAACTGAGCTGCCTGCTGAGTGAATACTTGCCAAGTGCCAATGTTAAAAAAAAAAAAAAAAGAGAGAGAGAGAAGAAGAGAGGGAAAGACAACTATTTCAAGGGACAATTATCTAAATGAGCTGGAGAAACCTGGGATGACTAAGCCCTCGATCTCTGGAGAATTTGTTCTGAGCACTTTGATGAATTTTAAAATGGTGTTGCATTCTGGGTTTTGATAATGTAGCCTTGCTCTTCTCCAGGCTCTAGGCAACTGTCGTCAGGTCCATTTTTTCCAAAGGCTTAAGAAGTTAATAAGGCAGAGGCACTAAGCCAAGTGCTGCAGAGCTGCCAGGTGCCCGAGAGCCGGCAAGAAGGCAGATGTGCAGTACATCCAGCACTGCACCTCCTGATTGAGCTTTTTAATCTGTCAGGGTACAGACCTGCTTCACTTTCGGGTCAGCAAACAATATTAATTAAATGAAGAAAAAATTTTGATATCTCTAGCACGGTCAGTAACTCATGCAGCTTTGATTTCCTTCCTCTATTATACTCATGAACTAAGTCTGGATCTTGACAAAAGAATAGACATCTCTGATTAAAAAAAGCTACCAACACCAACAGGAAGCTTCAGTCCCAGTCCCTGGCTGGTAGTTTTAAGTCTGTCTCTTCAGTGAACAGTCCTAGAAGCATAAAGATTTTGCTACTCAAAGTTGGAGTCACAAACAGATCTGGGACTGAAAGACCACACCAAGTGTTAGCTTGGAGTGAAGATGCGGAAGGTTGGACACTTGAAAGCGGATTCACAGAAGAAAGCCCAGAAAGAAGAAGAAAGCCCAGGAGTTGGAAGCCACCTGAGCCACCTAACAGTGAACATGAGAGGCACAACTGGGCTTGGATTGCAGTCTTCAGCAATTCAGGGGGATCTGCCTTTGTGGCAGACCTGTACTCATGAACCTGCCCTTGGAGGGAGGAACCAAAGCCAGCCCTTAATATCTCATAAAAATATAATGTTGTCTGTAATACTTTAACAGTTAATGAAAATGTGTGCCATGGAGGCTCTGAGTTCAGTTCCTTCCTTGCTCAACCAAAACCAAAATTTCCAGCAGGCAGCTAGGAGCGCTTCTGCAAGGTCTAGCAATTGTTAGGAGTTATAAAACAATCAAGCTAAATCTTCCTTTGTGAAAAACAAAAACAAAACCAAAGAGCATTGTGAATCTAACTCAGATTTTTTCCAGGGAACATCTGATCCAATTTAATTCAGTCAGTCCCATTCCAGTCATTAATCTCCAGCCAAATTTTGTTTTTTATTTTATTGCACATTATGATTTACTGCAAAGCTCTATGTTCATTATTACTTAAAGAAGCAGTTGCTCAGATCCTCTTTGTCTTGACGGGGAAAATACTGCACAGATGTAAGACTATTACTCTTCTGAGAGAACCCTTCCTCAATTAAAAATAGTGTCTGTGAGGGAAATTATGGTCCTGTAAATAGCTTCTGCTTCTAAGAAAGACTTCATTAACAGCATAAATTAGGCCAGGTTTCTTTATATCAGATCTACTCTTTGCTGAAAAAACAGCACAGTATCAGACACAATTAATGTCAAGCAAATATCCTGGGAGGGCTTAAAAATGTTGAAATCCTACATATGTATCTTTCGGTACTTAAAAGAACCTGATCTGCCTAGTGCATTCCAGAAAGAACCTATTTCCTTTTTGGGAAGAAAACCCAACAAATATCTTGTTTGTTTTTGACACGCACAGGAAAGGACAAAACAGAAACATATTTTCTCCTGATAACTACTGTCGAAATCAGAGAGTGTTGCCAGGGTTCATGGAGATGCTGCCTGGTCACTGTCATCCTTCTTCCTTCTGTCTGTGGGAACCAGAGCAAAACCCACTGCAGTTTTCATCTGGAGCTGGATGAAACTGCACGGTTCTGGTGTTCGTGACCACCACTCATCTCCTGCTCAATCTAGTAAACTAATATAAGTTGCAGATGGCTGGAGGTGCTAGGGAGTAAGTGCTCTCAACTGTCCTTTGTGGAGTTTTGAGTTGCTTTCCCTTCTAAGTTCACATTCTGGAGGGATCCCAGGGTCTTTCTCCAAGGCACAGATAGACTTGTCTTCAGTGATCCAGTCCAGATGATGATTTCTATTTACAAAGGATTTGGATTATTAAAACAAATGTTCTGCAGTTCAGGACTGAGTTACATTGTTCTGCACTGGGAAACTCAAGAGGAAGTGCTGAACTTTTGTCTGTTGAAACCCTCATTACTGAGATGAAATAATTGACCTTCCTTTCAAAAGAACATTGAAATAATTTATCCGGGAATTTGGTATGAGCTGAGGCTCTGAATTATAGGCAACTAGCTTTTGAAAATTACTGATTTAAGCTTTTCTCTACAATGGAGTGTCCTCTTTTGGTACTGCTTGTCTAAGCAAAATGTGGCTCCTTCACTGGCAGCCAGCACCTGTAGGCCAGCGACAGCGATGCCAGGATGTCGTCATTCCCAGGGAAAGCTTCCCCTGTTAACGTGGTGGCTTAATGGCCTGTGATATTGCAAACACACATGCCTTCCAAGGAACTGAAACACTGGGATAAATAATAACAGTTGTCTTTCACATAACTCTTGTTGCTACTGCAGCCACACAGGTTTGCATGAACACCAAGAGACTTTGGAGTGATGAAAGCCATGGGGCACCCTGCAGCCCTGAGGGGAAGGATTTCAAGCAGCAGAATGAGGGGTGCTGGGCTGCCGGTGGACTTGTGCTCCTGGGTGAGGTTAGCTCTTCTGTATAATGAAGTGTAAATGCCTGTCAAAGCTTTTTGCACAGTGCCTCAATCTCATGGAAGTTCTTTCCCACCCCCCCCCTCCCCTTCTCACAGTAGGCTTTTCCCTTGGAGATAGAGGTTACAAATTGTATCTTCCTTCTATCCATCTGCCAGTTTTCACAAAATATGTAGGAGTACTTGGGGTCCTCTGTTCCTCCATCAGAATTGACTGAAGAGGCTCAAAGTCACAGAGGGGCACATGCACACATGGTGCAATTGCCCCAGCCCCCTGTATGGAGACCAGGCTACAAACATTGCAGATTTCTCCTTAACACATAATTTAAACTTCATTTCAGCTATCTAAATTTCTGTGATTTAAACTAATTTTAATTTCTCTCAGAACATAAAGCACAACAAGTGGAAAATTCTCTTCCATTCTTTTAAATGATAAATTGTACTTCAGCACCCAACATCACGCAAAAGCGTTATCTCAGACTTCCTGTTTTCATTAGCCTCAGGCTGGGGTCGTGTCCCCTCTGCCTAATGGTACAAATCTATTGTAGGCATTTTTCTGTAAATCCAGCTCTCTTGCTCAAGCTGCAGAGATTGATGGACTTTGCTTGGGAAGCCACTGATGTGGCTCACGTGGCATGAGCCTATTGCAGATCCCAGCCCTGAGAAGGAGCTGCTTAGGACCAGGGCTTCTTCTGGTAGTTTGGGAAGGGAATCAGTCTTAAAACTGTCAGAATTAGCCTTAGAAATGATCCTTGGGGCAGGGAGGCTTTTGGCTGAAAAGCAATTGCACAGCCAGGCTGTTCTCTGCACTTGGAGGCATCAGAAGGAATGAAGCACAAAAGTTTACAATATACCATGTGCATATATCTAGCTACCACGCTGTAGTGGCAACAGTATAATCACTATTCTGAGCTTCCCAGGAGCTCTGGGAAGAAAAATATAAGTCACAACAGTCAGAGGATTTCTCTAACCCAGGCCAGGTGCCAGGTAGGCTGTCATGTGGCTCCAGCAAGCAGGAGCAGAACATGACTTACAATCACATTTTCATCCCTATTGTTTCCCTTTAAGTCTAGTATTCTCAGTGGTAAGGAAATGAATTTTGACTGAACCCAATGCCACTTGTCTGTCTGGGTGGTGAGAAAAAATACCAGCTGTAGATCATCTTGTGTCAGAAGAATATTATTAACCCCATCCTGATTGACACATAAACATGTGGCTCCTTTATCAACCACAACTTCATAAACAGAGAGCAAGAAGATAAAGTAGAAATGACCCACGAGATCTGGGGTTCAGGCTGACATTTTACCACTGATTAAATCTGGATTCAGATTATGACATTAGTCTAAGGCAAGTGTAAGATAAAAATTCTACTTAGGTGGTTGATAATAATTTAAAAGCTCTACATGTAATATAAAATTACAGTACCCATTAGTTTTAATAAAATATCTTCTGAAATCACCGAGGTAGAGATCCTCTTTGTTCATGAATATAGATAACTACTGACTTGTAGTAATTTCTGATCCTGACAAGCTTTGCTAAGTACTCAGCTACTAATTATGAACAGGAATGGAAGGACATCTGCTGAAATGATTATTAAAGGATATACAATTACAACCTGCCTCTGATCAGGTAGGTGGAGCCAGGATCCTCTACCAGCAGACAATGCAGTATTCCACGTTTTATGGGAAATGTACCACTAGGTAAATGATTATATCAGTAAGTATGCTAATTTGGGTGGCTATTAAAGAACTTGGATTGGAAAGCAGAAGGAAAGTAACAATATAGTTACCTTCTAAATTAGATGACATAAATCTATGCACTCCATGGTGCTGGCATAGATCTTTTTTACCCACAAATAAATCTGGAGTATTTCCACAAAACTCAGCTTTGTAGCACTACTATAAATCAGGTAGGAGATTAGGACTGGACCCTGACTGTTAGTAGTGATTTAACAGCTGCAAATTCTAGACAAAATTTCTTCCATTAATTTGTCTAATTGCATATTGAACTCATATAAGCTTTTTTTATGGATGCAAAAAAAATGTCTGTTAGATTAAAGGAAAAATAACACAAATCCATGTTACAAGTGTCTATCCAGGATATAAGAAAAATGTTTTTTGCAATAAGGTTGGTGAAGAACTGGAACATTTGGCCGAGGGAGGTGGTGGATGCCCCATCCCTGGCATTCAAGGTCAGGCTGGATGGGGCTCTGAGCAACCTAATCTAGCTGTAGGTGTCCCTGTTCATTGCAGGAGAGTTGGACTGGATGAGCTTTGGGGGTCCTTTCCAAGTTAAATGATTCTCTGATAAGTACAATGTCAGCATGATTTCTGTCTCCAAAAGTCCTTCAGACAAGGTCCTGGGAAGCTGGGACTGTAATCTGGGGAAATATCACTACATGTAGTCCTGTTCAGTTCTTGCTTCCTACATGTCTATGTTGTCAGCCACTACTGGGGTGGGCTCCTAAAGCATTAGCTTGGATGGTTTTATGTTCTGATATGGAACCATAGTATGACTGGTATTGTACTGCATCTTGATACCATAAGGCTTGTCCTAGTGCCTGAAACATCCTGCTGCCTCTCTGGCTGGCAGTTCTGGCCAGAGCAAAATTGCTTTCTCTGCATTTTGCCTACTGCATTAGAAAGGGCATGCAGCTGCACAGCCTGGGCAGGAGACATTTTCCTCTTCCTGCCCCAGTCATTCTGCAGAACACCTCAGCTGTGTGCCCCACATTTCCTACTTGCTTGCTCCCTTCTGGCTATTCTAGGGATGAATGAGAAGAGAGTGCGCTGTGGCCACTAGCAGCTGATTTCTCCCCAGAATGGAAGACATAAATGTCGAAGCATTATGCAGTTACAGATCCTCCCAGGACCCTGGGGACACAGCGTGGTTTCCAGCTGCAATCCCATGCCATCCCCATGCCACAAAGCCATGGCTCCAGCTGATGCAACAGAGGGGGAAGATCTGGCAAGGCTTTTTGCCCTTTCTTCAGAGCGTGTTTAATTTTCAGCCTTAGGGCCTGAGTCCAAAAGTCATTTTCTTTTCTGGCTTAAGGGCAATTCTGGTGATGGCACAGATGTGGTATTTTTACCTGCTGAACTACAAATGAGGCTTGCAGCTGGGTGAAGAAGATTAATTGTAGGACATTATTTACACAAATAACACATAGAAATATGTATGTTTGTACTCAGAAAGAGGCTCTCCTATATAAAGACTGGGGATACAGTGGAAATGAACGGAAATTAAAAGCCAATGAGCTTTCAGGAGCTGCAAACCACCCACAGAATGTCTCACAGGTGTCCCCTATGATGTGGAAATGCTGCAATCTTAAGTTGCATTGGTTTCCTTAAGTACCAAATCCTTTAAAACTGGCTGTTATGTCCCCCTCAGCTCCATGCTGTGGCACCACGCAGCCACTGAACCTCTTACCACTACAGACCCAACTGTCCTCATCTCATCTGTGCACACCCTTCCCCCAACCCTTCCTCCCTGCCCAACACATTCAGGTTTTGAGGGATAGGAGAGCTCAGCTGGGGCATTTTTACCACCCCAGGCTACAATATAGCCCTCACAGCCCCTTCCCCAGAGCCTCCTTGAGCCTCCTCCATCCCTACAATTCCGTTGGAGATCACCCTATGGTCCCAAGGGTTCTCTGCTTCATCTCAAAGACTCACAACTTGTTTCTTATTTCTTCCCCTGCTTTATCTATGAAAGCTGAATGTCAAAATGGTGTCCCCCTGGTTGTCACCTCTTTCCTCTGCCATATGCTTCCTGCTGAGCGCTTCTCCCCTACACCCAATTAAGACCCGGTGTGGGGACATCTGCCCCACGCTGCTGTATGGTGACAGCAGGGAGGCTCCAGGACATACAACAAGTTTTGTTGTGTTTTCCTCCTTGTGTAACTGTGCTGCAGGATGCACAGTGCTTCCTGCTGCAGCCCCCCACTCTCCCTACCACCGCTGCAGTTTCTTCAGAGTTAGCCACATGCTTCGAATTGTTATGTGGTTAACCGCTGAGCAAACCCCCACACAAATACCTACAGATTGACTTGCTTGAGCCAGGGTGGCAGCAGAGGGAGCAGAAAGGGAAAGAGGGGCTTACTCCTTTTGGTTTTGATGAGAAGAAAATTGTGTTTTCTTCTGACTTTTCCAAGCTGCTTGTAGCCGCCGCGTCGTGGTGTGCGCTGCTAGTTGGCGTTTTCCCATTTGTTCACGTTTCCCGCTGATGAAAGGAGCCTTGTTCGACAGCCCTGGCCCTGAACGCCGGGGGCTGCATCCCCAGCTCAATGTAAATCATCCTGCCCAGTGAATGGGAATGGAAAATGCAACCTCCTCCCCGTGTGCACGATGAGAACTCAAAGCTAGGGAAGACTTCTGCACTTTGACATTGCCCTATCCCATGTCCCTTAACTCTTATAAAAGCCGAATACTTTTCTGCTGACTCACAGAGGCAGATGGGTTTCGTTAACTCCAGCCAAGATAGGGGGGATGTGAAGAAAGCATCACTGTGTTTAAGGGAAGGCTCAGCTGAGCTTTGTGGTTCAGGGGTACCAAGCAAGGAGCTTTAGTGTGGTACTCAGTGCAGGCTGAGCCCTGCTGCTCCCCATCCTCACACTAATTAGTACCTGGATAATGAGATGGGGAGTCCTTATCTCCACACCTGGTGCCCTCTCTCTAAAGCACTGCTGCTCCTCAAAGCCCGAGACAGAGCCTTGAAGCCAAGGGCAAAGGGAAAACAAACAGCCCTAATAGACATATGGCTCTAAAATCCTTGGAAATTCCATTGTCTACTCAAGTCTTGAATTATAGAGTTGTTCAATGAAATTTCTCTCTGTTTGTATTTCCTTGTATTTTGGAGGACTGTGAAGCCACTGAAGAAATTGTGGTACGAACACAGTCCCACATCGGGACAGCTTTCAAACACAATGGGCACATCTGTTCACGTAGTGCTCATGAGAGTGGAAATGGAAAATACAGATAACGGAAATGGAAATACAGGTAATCATGTCACCGTGTACCTTTAAGATCCACTCAATGTTTATTTTCATTTATAGAATGGCTGACTAAAGACCCTGCAAAGTGGCTGGAAGGGGCTTGAGGAAACAACCCAAAAGTGATCCACTTGCCCTGCTTGCCTAGGTAAGAAATAAAATTTCATTCTTTTCTTTTTCCATAAAATAGCATGAAAAGAAGTGGTTAAAAGCTCACAATGTGCAGAAAACAATCAGAGAAAGTGGCTTAGTTCCTCTGGTCCTTTTATCCCTGAGCACAGAAACATCTCCACATGCATGAAGTTAGCTCTGCAGGACTCTGTGCCTGTCAAGACTGTTCATCGGCACGTGCCAACAACAGCACGAATGGCAGGAGGGCCAGCACTCGTGATGGTGAATGAGTTGGACGTGTGGAGGGAAGGTGCATCAGCTGAACCTCCTCACCAATGCAGAAGGGGAAGAAGAAGGAGGGAAAGAACAGGAGCTGTCTAATGTTAGAAAACTTAATGGTGCAGTTGGTTACAAGAAAAGTGGCTTTTTGCCGCTTCTCTCCATTGGCAACTGAACAGATAGGTCTTCGTGTCCAGTCAGCCCTCATACTGCTGAAGGTATGGGCGCAAATGGCAGCAGAAAAACAGAAACAGCTGCTGGGGGATACTGGCAAAGAAACACATGGCCTCAGGGAGCTGAGCTGAGAATATTGCATTTAGGTGGTTCAAAATAATGTGATGACCATTTATTAAAGAACTATTTAGTGCTTGGTGCAGTTAAATAAGAGGTACAAAAAATCCCACAGTCTAGATCAAACCAAGTATGAAACTTTTGTGAGAGCTTAGGAAACGGAAAAAAAAAGAAGAAGAAGGGGGAGGGAAGAGAATTCACGTTTATAAAAAGAAACCTGCACACAATGAGCTGAAGGTTGTGCTTCTGCACTTCCTGGTCTGGGTGTGAGCAGAAGAGGAAATACCAAAATACCACCAGAAGAACAGTTCCCACAGCATTTCCAGCCTGATTTAAATCAGAAAGCTCTGACCATCCTGCAAAAAAGAGGGAAGAACCAACTGAGCCCATGCCAAGCCTCCTGCTCATCAGACAGCCAACCAAATCTCCAAAGCTAGATTTGGCAAGACCTAGAGAAGTCTTCACACTTCCCCATTGTCCTCACCAATACTCTATTTTCTGCAGTTCGGTGATGTTTGGTGATATTTTGGCCCTTCTGTCATCTTTGGGTGAACACGTTTCTGCCCTCGCCACTCCAGCTGCAGCCCTGGGCAGGCGGGACACTAGGTCAGGTCTAACTCAGGTGAGGGGTCCTTTGTCCTCTCTCATACTTGTGGGGAGAATACACGCCTATGTATGCAGCAAGAACCGACATTTCAATGCATAAAATACCATCAGTTTCAGTGTTGCCCCATGTTAATAATTAAAACTGAATTCCTGAAGGCTTGCAGGCAAAAAAGATGCCAGTTTGGCCAGGCTGGTCTCACACAAACCATCCACAGATTCTGAAGAAAATTCTGAAGAAGAGTAGCTGGATCACCTTCAAAAAGTTGTGCAGAAATCTGTCACACTGGGCAATTATTAGTTTAAAACTTCAAATTCGGAAGCTCTGGAAAGAATTTGGAAAACGGTTCTTTCCTTTTATTGGTATAAAAAAGTAAGGCATTCTCTACTGCTGAAGCCCAAAAACTTGAAGTCTCTCGAATGACAGGCAGTATTATATGTAAGAGGTCAGGGCATTTTCAGTAGTCTAATGAAAATCAGGATACAGTAAATGAATATAGAATAGAAAGCTTTTTTCCCTATAGATGTTTTCTAGTATATAAGCAATTTCTGAAATGAGCTTTTGCCCTAAAATTAGAGAACTGAGTCCCTGGAGCAGGTCCAAGGAGCAGCTCAGGAATGTAGAGTGGAACCACAGCCTCCAGCTAAGGGACACAGCAGAAGCTGCAGCAGTGATGATGCTTTATCTTCCACATCATATTGCAACAATGCTTCCATGGGTGCTGGCAATGAAATCTGCTTCAAAGAGGTCTGAAAAGATTTTTTTTTCTTTTCAAATGCTGATTCACTGATTTTGGGACCAGCCAATGCATTGCATTCATGACCATGATTTAACTGAATACACCTCGAGCTAACAGTAATGCTGCCAGGGGCTCTCACATCCCAAACTGAAGTGAAAACCCCAGCTAAGCCTGATGTTTGAATGCAGCTTTCCAGTCAGAGCAGCACAACGCTCAGCATTTTCCCTCCAACAATGAAAACCCCTTTCTGGCCTCCCAGCACATTGCTGCATGAAATACACTTTCAATCCTACTGAAAACTTATTTAAGAGACAATAGCAGAAACATTTGGCACACAAATTTTTCTAAAAATTTAAAACTAGATGAACAATAAAACACGAAAAACCAAGGGAGCGCACAATATCACTCGTAAAATTCTCTTTTAAGATTGTTTTTTACAGAAATTGAGATGTTGCTATTTACTACATATGGCCCCAGTTCTGCAAAGCTTTTCTTACATGAGCTCTTCTCAAAGTCACTGTGTTTCTTTATGTGAGCAAAAGTTACTTACATGGGTGAGGACTCGTAGAATCTGGCCTGATATGTTGTGCTGCAGTAAAGTTTACCTAGATGTTATCTAGGCTGTAGAGCAGCGTGCATTTTTAGGAATGAAAAATGGACTTCAGTGATTTCTTTTGAAAAAGTTTTACCTTCAGCTTCACCCATTTGCTTTCTGCTCTGCCGCCCCGCTCAGCCTTTGTCCCGCACGGCACCGAGCACCCTCCCAGCCGATGCCCTGCAACTCACCGGGACTCGCGCGGTCTGAACTCCCATGCCAGATGTGGTCCTCGAACCTAAGGCCATTATTCCA
Source organism: Penelope pileata (assembly GCA_013396635.1). Classification (NCBI taxonomy): domain Eukaryota; kingdom Metazoa; phylum Chordata; class Aves; order Galliformes; family Cracidae; genus Penelope; species Penelope pileata. The sequence continues at coordinate 259,060 of WBMW01003417.1, read as the reverse complement.
TTTCAGACTAAAAGATATTCTCCCATGGTTAGCTGGAAAAGGCCATGTTTCTTCAAGTTTTGTTCCCACAACAACAACAACAAAAAAGATGAAATGAAATGAAATCAAATCAAATTCAAAAGAAAAAAAAACAACAACAAAAACCAACAGGAAATCCAATGTATGGTGAGCACAGAGCTGTGCAGTCTAAGGGCGTTGATCTGCATCCATAAATGTCCTGACCGGTGAGCAGACACAGGCACTACAACTGGAAAGAGAGCAGGAAGGAAAGCCAACCATGTGAGCAAAGTGAAAAAAAAAAAAGAAGTTTTCTTTAAAAAAAAAAAGGAGACTGAGAAAAAAGTCTGCTTGGTGGACAGCACTTGGGCTGATAGCAGGGATTTCAGGAAATCCAAACACTCAGACAGGAAATCTGAACACTGGATAAACACGCCATAATCTCCACAGATACAGCTAACGTGCTGCCTCTCTGGTTAACCCTTCGCCTGCCCGTGGCAGGGCTGCAGTCTCTGCTGCAGTGCCTGGAAACACAGACTGTCCGGGGGCTCAGTGCTCCCAGCACTGCCCTGCATCCCACCTTGCATCCTGGTGAGGATGGTTCGCTCACCTTAATTCTAGACAGTGACGCTTTAGTTAAGGTCATAAGATTTTTAGTAGGGTTTCCTCCTCTGAGTTGGGGGTGATGTTGCACCAGACAAACCACACGCAGGTTTCTGTTCCCTCAGCTGTGACTACCTGGGGCTCCTGAACCAGTTTTACCTCTCTGCTTTCTCCCCCTCTCCTTTGCTGTAGCACAAGATTTATGTGCCTGTCTGTGGGATGCTTGCAGGGTACCAGTGATGATTTACTGTTGGTCTGGTGCAGCAGTGAAGGAAGAGCACCCCTGAAATTAGAGGGAGAGAGATCTTAAAGGAGCGGAAGAATTTGAAAACTCCCATTTTGTCAATGGATTTAGGATCAAACTCTGCAGTCCTTTGTAAAACTAAGCTGAAGCATGTTTGGCTGCCTGTCTCTGGGTTATGGACTTGGCTCTTTCTGACTTGTGGTTCACTCTCCAACATTAAGAACATCACTTTTTTTTTTTCTTTGAGTCTTCTTAATTTATTTCTGTATTTTCATAATCTACTTCGATTAAATTATAAATGTAAAACTCTTTGTTAGCTACAAAAATTAAAGAAAGCAATAGCACTTCCTGTAAACATAGGTGGAGAACTGACCCCTCACTCCCACAGATGTAATTCATAAAGTGAAGTTTACATGGGAGTTGTCCCACTGAAGTCCATAGGGATTTCAAAATCCCAAACTGAGCCCCTGGGTGTTTACAGGACAAGGATTTTGCTGTGTTTTTGTTGGTGGATGATTGCAGGCTTCACCACTTTTCAGAGGTTACCGACTTCCAAGTCAAGGGGTACACTTCCAAAAATGCTCCTTCTCTCTAAAAATTGACTCCATATTTTGAGACAGCTCTCCATAGAGCACATTAGAAAGAAAATCCTGTCTTCAAATGTTCTGGTTGTCTTTGGACCTAATGATAAAAAAAAAAAAAATGATAAAAACATTGTATTGCCCATTTTCTGGTAGGTGTAATTAGACACAGAGGCAATGCCCACTGGCTGCTGCCCTGGCCCAAGGCAATAGCACTTATTTTCTCTGTAACAGCCTTAATGTAAGTCCCACATGCAGCATTAGCCTATGTCATTTTTAGGGTACTCACCAGAAGAAAATACGAGCCCTAAAGGAAAGCTTTCTTCAGCACCTTCTGCTAGTTATGGCATGTTTCTGCTTATTACTTCAAAAAGAAGAGCTTTGGCAAAAAGGCATTGCTTATGGCATTTCCTGAAAGTGGCCAGATTTGGGAACCACACTTGGTCTGCTGAGGTAGGGTGTATTGGCAAGGTGATGCTGGAGGGAGCAAAACTGATAGCAAAACTCGGCTGGAAACTGGGGATTTTGGGGCACCTCTGTCTCTGGAAGTCTCCTCTGGTCTCCAGCCCAGTTCTGAGTCAGGACACAGCTTCCAGGTTAGGTCCTCTTGTTCCCAGTCATTCTCCCACTATTTTTTAGGACATGTGAGGCCAGTGATGGAGGTCAGCCCCTGCAGACATGGTTGGAGCACAGGTGGCAGCATCTGTGCCAGTGCTGGCAGAACAAAGGCTTTGCTTTGGAGGCACAAAGTCATTCCCCTTGCCCAGCACATGCTACATGAAACGAGTACCAAACAGTTGCTTGATGATGTCAGGAGGGAACTGGTAGAAAAACAGGGAAAAAATAAAATCTCAGGGTTGTTTTTTTTCTTTTCCATATATTTTTCCAGTGAGCTATTTCAGTTATTCACTTTTTTTCCACGGAAGTTCTTCTGCTGTCACTTTTTTTTCACCTTTCCTTTTCCTGTATTCTCCTTTTACTGCCACTCTTTCAGTAGCAAAGGAAAATGAAAAAAGAGAAAAAGAATGAAGCTCAGCTTTTGTTTTTCAGTTTAATTGGAAAGAAGAGAAAATATTTATAAAGCCCCCAAATACACATTTTAAGAAATTGCCTTTTTAAGATTAAGAGACTTTTCATTTGAAAACATTCGAGCAGCTCTAAAAAA